>SMDT01000649.1:0-148009 GCA_005392925.1 Aquilaria sinensis | reverse complement strand
TCGGTTGAAGGGACCTCGGAAACAGCAGTCTCAGGCGCCGGAATCTCGGCTGTCCCAGGCTCCTCAGCAGTCTCCTCGGGAATTTCTTCTAGAGGAACCTGAGCAGGGGACCTCGGCCGAATCATCAGGCGGCGAAGTGACAGCAACCTCGGCGTCCTCGTTTCCCTCCCTAATACTTTCCAAATGGGAAGAAATAACAGTCTTCTTCGCCCGTTTAGACGCCAATAGACTTCCGCCTTCGGGAAGCCGCCTTCTTCGTCTGATCGCCCTTCTCCACTTGGCCGGAGAAAAGGGACTTGTAATAGGCGGCAGTCCCGTCGCCCATCTCTGAAAAAGGAGAGAAACATCAGCGTAAGTCCGAGGAAAAAACAGCAAAGGAGTAGAAGATGACTCACTTTCGACAAGCGTTTCGAAAGAAATTTCCTCCTTAAGAAGCTTGACCAACCAGGAATCCTTCCCGGCGATGGCAGGAGCTGGCATCTTGAGGTCAGTCTTGTGCTCCTTTACCACCTTTAATTCCAGAAGGACCTCTTCGGTCATCAACTTCCAGTTGATTGGAAAAGGGTAAAGGGCGCACGGAGCGACCTCGGGATCCCAGTCAGAGACAGCCCGAATGCGGGCGTCGAAATCCCCGAACACGGGAGCCAACTCTGGGGTCAGCAGCATCCTCGGGTCAACAACGTCCACATCCAGTGTTCCCTGAGCCCATTTGGTCAGAACGTACGACCAGGCCTCGTCCATCTTCAGGAAGAAGAACTTCTGTTGCCACCCCCGCCAGTTGCCACCCCCGCCAGCTCCTTAGTGGCGAAGGTGAACATGAATTTTTTGCTCCCGGATCCCCGAGGTAGCATGAAATAGAAGCCACCCTTCGGGACCACAGAGAGCTTGTAGTACTGCATGAAGATTATAAAATGGGGTTCTATCCCGAACACGCCACACATGCAGAGGTAGGCGTTAAAATAGCAGAACGAGTTCGGGGGAAGCTGGTTCACAGCAATGCCATGAAATTGGCAGAACTCGCAAACCATCTTCGGGGGAGGATACCGAAGACCGGCCTTCAGCTGGGCTCGGAAAACGGTAACCTCCTTACTATGGTTTGAAAAAGCATAATGGCTAGAACGAGGCAGCCTAGTAATGGCGTAAGAGGGAAGAAAGAATTTTTTCTTCCACCTCTCTAACTTTGCAGGGGTGGTGCAACAAGGATGGGCTAAAAGAGGCTGCCAGCTCTCAGGGAATGGGCATTTTCGACATGAAAACGAGTTTGAAAACGGAAGAAAAACAGTTTCCAGAGAAAAACTCAAAAGAACAGAGGGATCAAAACACTCTGGAAAACAAAAACCCACCGAAAGATTTGCCAAAATCTGAGGACGCCGTCGTGAAAGTTGGCTGGAAAAAAGCTCTGATTAAGGTAGCTCCGCCACAGAAAGCAAGAAAGTGCAAGAACAGGGGCAAAGCAGAGAAAAGAGCAGAAGAAAAAGCAAAAGGAACTTATGATGGAATGGGCTATTTATAAGCCAGAGGTGGGTAACCGAAACATCGTCATAAGTACCCTTTGGAGGCGAACCGTCGCCGTAACTGCTCTCTGCACCTGAAAAGGCGCGCCCTCTGTAACCGACGCGACTCTCCTCCAATGGCAAAGCGCCACGTGTCAACCGCTGCGCAAAAATGGGGGACACGTCTTCTGACATCCCTAGAAAACTGGGACACGTCTTCTGACATCCCTGGAAAACTGGGACACGCCGCTCAGACTGACACGCTTGGCCAAACAGACCTGCAGAAACAAAGAGCAGGCCACCTCGAGGACACCAAGAGACAGGCTATGGCCGAACAGCCCATGACCTTCGGGCAAGAGGTGTATCTTCGGCACAGGCTCCGCCTCGAAGACACCAAAGAACAGGCCAAGGCCGAACAGCCCATACCTTCGGGCAAGAGGTACATCCTCGGAACAGGTTAAGCTTCCTAAGAAACTCCCAAGAACAACCTCGGAAAGAGATGCAAAACCGAAGTCTTCACTTCGGCTTTCCAAAGGGGGGCATGTGATAGCCAAAGACTATCGCCTCTATCTGGCCGAACTCCCTGCCACAAGAATGGCCAGAAGAAACTGGCGCTACCCGAGAAAAGGTGAGATCATACACCTCGGGAGATAGCCGAAGAGCTCCGAGCCCGTCACGCCAGGAAACTTGAGGATACTACTTAGCCCCCCGAGGTTGTGAACAGATCGCCTTCGGAAAAGAGGCACCAGCTATTGCGGGCCGAACATGATCTCCCCGAAGGCGGAACTCCCTGAAGCTGGGAACCCCCGAACTGAGTGCGTGTTTCCCGAAGAGGCATTGTCCGTACCAAAGGACGACCTCGCCCAGGGACCTCGGGAGTACGGCAGGAGCATTTAAGGAAGCATTTAAGGAAGCCTCTGACACGTCCTTTCACAGACGTCATAAGCCGCCTCAAAAGGCGCTCTGACACGCTGACGCCATCAGAATCACATCATGGCCCATCTCAGCACAAGGCTCAAGGCAACCTACTACCAGCTATCTGTCCCCTACGCCCAGAAATTCAGGAACATCCGACCGAACACGTGTCGCGATCTGAACGGGCTAGGCGCTCCTATAAATACCAGGAATTAATACTTGGCAGGGGGCTGGTTGGCAAAACACTGCTCCCACACTCTGAGAAAATTACCAAGCGAGACTCCTCAGCCCTTTGTGCTATTTTCTCTGCCTTTCTCTCAGCCAGCACTGACTTGGGCGTCGGGGGCTCCCCCCCCGGAAAAACACTCCGGGGGCCTCCTAACCCTTTGTTTTTGAGCTTTCAGGCACTCTCCTTTGGGCGATCCAATCCACCAGGCGTTCTTCCTCCCAGAAGTCTCTCCTCCAGTCATCATGACTCTGAACGATGAGGCCCCTGGCCATCACAACCAGAGCTAGCATTCTGATGGCCCTAGAAAGGCGAAGGACCACAGTCCCAAGGCCAAAGGCCATGGCCCCGGAGAATAAAAGGAATATGAAAAAATTCTGTCAATTTCACCGGGAGCATGGCCATGACACTGAAGCCTGTTACCAGCTGAAGAAGTACATCGAGTCCCTGATCAAACAGGGACAACTTCGGCGATATCTGTGGATGCCCTCTCCGAAAGAGGGAAAAGAAGAGCCGAAGACAATAGATGATGAAGAGTATGACTCAGACAGACGATGGGACTGAAGTCCCCGGAAAAGTCTGCCACCCTCGGTAGGGATCATCCAAACCATCACTACTGGGATGCCCTCGGCCGAAAGAAAAAGAAAGATGAGAGAAGTCTCCATCATGGAGTATGGAAGCACCTCGCAATGGCTCACCCGTAGGGATGGGTCTGAAGTAAAATTCCCTCATGATGACCCCCTTCTTATCATGGCAAGAATAGGGAATTGGGACGTCAAAAGAGTGCTCCTCGATGACGGCTCGAACGCCGACGTCATTTTTTCTCATCTATTGGGCAAAATAGGCATCTCAAAGAGTGACCTTAGCCTAGTCAGTTCACCCACCTTCGGCGTCGGACCATCTGAACTCCTAGTCCTTGGGTATATCGACCTACCTGTGATGCTGAAAGGGGTCTCCTCCAAAAGCAAAGAAGACTTAGTCGCCTCCGGCCGGACAAGATTTATAGTCATTGATGTACCGTCCGCATATAACGTCATTCTGGGAAGGCAGACTCAGGGCAATTTTCACATTCGGCCAGATGTAAAGTACCTGACGGTCACCTTCGCCACCGAAGACGGAGATGCTGAAATCTTCATTGATCAAGCCGAGGTTAGAAAATTTTTCACGAGGGCCAGGCAAAGCCCACCGAAGATCCAGGTACAGACTTCGACAGAAGGAAAAAGGATCCTGATGGATGAGAAGGCAGAAGGAAAAAAGGTCCTGATAGAAGAAAAGGCAACGGCAGAAGAAACGGAAAGCCTCGAAAAAATAGAAACAGAAGATGTAGAATTGATCCCCAGCCGAAACACCCGAATTGGGAAGAAACTGGCCGAAGGGGACAAAAAGAGGCTTGTATCCTTTTTATGCATGAACAAGGATCTATTTGCTTATTCGCCGAGGGATATGCCTGGGGTTGACCCCAGCATAATCCACCACAATCTTAAAGTACAGCCACACGTCAGACCCATTCGGCAGAGAAAATGAAATCTATCAGCTCACAAAAAGTCCTTCGTTAAAGCGAAGTTAGTCGCCTCATCGAGGCCGGGGTAATAAGGGAAGTAAAATACCCCGAATGGCTCAGCAATGTGGTTATAGCCACAAAGAAGGGTAGTGAAAAGCTTCGGATGTGCATCGACTTCCAAAATTTAAACGATGCTTGTCCAAAAGACTCTTACCCATTACCGGCCATAGACCAGCTGGTAGACGCAACTGCCGAGTACGGACTACTTAGCTTCCTCGACGCCTTTAGCGGGTATCATCAAATCCGAATGAACCCCGAGGATGAGGAAAAAACGGCATTCATCACAGAGATAGGTACTTACTGCTACATCAGAATGCCTTTCGGGCTCAAAAATGCAGGAGCTACCTATCAAAGACTGATGAACAAGGTATTTGATGAACAGATCGGTAGGAACATGGAAGTGTACGTCGATGACATGATAGTCAAGAGCAAAGTACCCAGTAACCATATCATCGAGTTGACTGAAACCTTCCAGCAACTTCGAGAGTTCAGCATTCGACTTAATCCCGAAAAGTGTGTGTTCGGAGTAAACGCGGGAAAATTTCTCGGATTTATGGTGTCAAAAAGAGGAATAGACGCAAACCCTGAGAAAGTGGAAGCCTTGCTGAATTTCCGAACACCTACGTCTATCAAAGACATACAGAGGCTTACCGGGAGAATCACCTCCCTAAGCAGATTCATCTCCAGGTATGGTGACCGATGTCGCCCGTTCTTCAAAGTACTCACCAAAGTCTCCAAGGAAGGTGGTACCTCCGGAATCCAGGAACATCCATGGAATACAGAATGCCAGAAGGCCTGGGAAGAGCTCAAGAGCTATCTAACTCGCCTCCCAACACTTCGACAACCACGGGAGGGGGAACCCCTCATCCTCTACCTTGCAGTCATTGAAAAGACGGTAAGTTCTGTCTTAGTGAAAGAAGAGGCTGGGAAACAATGGCCGGTGTATTACATAAGCAAGTCCCTGCATGGCACCGAGACGAGGTATCCGTTGCTCCAAAAAGCTATATATGCGTTAGTACTGACAGGTAGGAGATTATGACCCTACTTCCAAGGACACGCCATCACCGGACGAAGTAATTTGCCCCTGCAAGATGTGATGAAAAAAGTGGAGCATTCGGGAAGACTCTCAAAATGGTGCATCAAGCTCGGTGAGTATGACATTACTTACGAGCCTAGAAAGGCAATAAAGGCTCAGGCACTTGCAGACTTCATTGCCGAGATCCCTGACATTGAAAAGATCGAAGCACTCGCGGGAGGTGAAACAGAGATTGACCCAAAATGGAAGCTCTTCGTCGATGGAGCGTCAGGCGCAGAACATCAAGGAGCTGGAATAGTCTTTCAGGGTCCCGAAGGCATGGAAGCTTCTAAAGTAGTTAAATTCGGTTTCAATGTTACCAATAACATTGCCGAATACGAAGCCCTCATAGCCGGACTGAAAATCGCCAAAAAAGTAGGTGTGAAGAACCTTGTGGCCCACAGTGATTCACAGCTAATAGTCTGACAGACGAGGGGAGAATATGCAACAAAGGACCCAATTTTGGCTAAGTATCACGATCTCGTTCAGAAACTCATTGAGGATTTCGACTCGGTGCACATAAAGAACGTGCCTCGAAGGGATAATACTCAAGCGGATGCCTTGGCCAAAGCTAAGGAACCCATCGAAGTACTAAAATACCCCAGCACGGAGTTAATGTGCATAAAAACCTCGGGGGAGGGATGGCAAAGCTCCCTCAAAAGATATTTGGCAACTTCAGAGCTTTTTGAGGATCCTAAAGAAGCCGCAAGGGTCCGAAAGCGTGCAGGAAGGTACTTCCTCATCGGAGAAGAACTGTACAGACAAGGGTACACAACTCATCTACAAAGATGTATAGGCGAGGATGACATCAAAAAAGTACTTGAAGAGGTACATGAAGGAATGTGTGGCTCCCATATAGGAATAGACGCCCTCGCAGGAGTAATACTCCGCCAAGGTTATTTTTGGCCTACCCTAAGGAAGGATGCAAGGCAGTTCATCCGAAGATGCGACAACTGCCAAAGACACGCCAAAATCCAAAAGCTACCCTCAGAAAAAATAAATGCAACAGACTATCCCTGTCCCTTCGCCATGTGGGGCATTGATCTCATCGGACCTCTCCCAAACGCCCCAGGCAGAGTAAAATTTTGCATTGTCGCAGTGGATTATTTCACTAAGTGGATAGAAGCAGAACCACTAACATCAATCTCGGCGAAGGACGCTCAGAGATTTGTGTGGAAGAATATTATATGCCGATTTGGCATTCCGAGAGTAATAGTGGCCGATAACGGGACTCAGTTCACGGACAAGGGGTTCCAGGAATTCATGGAGGACCTTGACGTTAAGATACATTTTGCCCCAGTAGCTCACCCTTAGAGTAATGGGCAGGTCGAGGTATCTAACAGAACAATAAAAGATGGTCTAAAAAAATGGCTAAAAGAGGCAAAAGGGAAATGGCCAGGAGAGCTTCCAAGTGTGCTATGGAGCTACCGAACGACTCCCTGAAGAGCCACGGGAGAGACTCCCTTCTTGCTCGTATACGGGACCGAGGCCATTATTCCCATTGAAGTAACGCAGCCCTCGGTAAGAGTACAGGTGTTCGATGAAGGAAGAATTGAGCTTGGATTGAGAGCAAAACTGGACCTCCTCGAAGAACATCGCGAAATGGCCGAGTTAAGAAGAAAGGCCTTTCAGCAGCGAATAGCACACACTGCCAATTTGCATGTAAGGAAAAAGGAGATAAAAAAGGGAGACCTTGTTCTCCGGAAGGCCGAATTCGAACAAAGAAGGCCATCGCAAGGGGTACTTCGGGCAAATTGGAGTGGACCCTATTTGGTCATCGATGAAGTCCGCCCAGGGGTCTTTAAATTGGGTAACATTGAGGGAGTAGAGTTGAAGAATACTTGGCATTCAGACTCTCTGAAAAAATTCTATACTTAGACTTTTTTTCGAAGAAAGCCTGTATGATACTCCTCCCCGAAGTCGTCAATAAAAATACATGACGAATATGCCCTCGTTACCAAAAAATCATGCCTTGATGATTTTTCTTTATGAAATTCCGCACTAGGCTTAAAGACTCATCCGAGCAAGAAAGGAGTCCGAAAAAGGGTTCCTTCCGAAAAAAAAAAGGGGTGCAGGTGTTCTCCGAAAGTGTAAACTTAGAATCATATCAGCTTCTGAGAAAGCATATTCGGAAGAAAGAATGAAGAATGGAGAAAAAATTCTTCATTAAACAAAAAATGCTAAGGCAAAAAAAAATTACAAAGAAGGAAGAAGGAAGCCTATGACTAAGCAGGGGAAAGAGTATCCGACGCTTCTTCAGCATTATCGTCCCCGGATGACTCAGTCGAATGCACAGAGCGAGCTGGAGGAAGATTGAAGAACTCGGCTTTGGACCATGAAGATGTTGGTTCTTTGGGAAAATCCAAAGCCGATAAGTGAGAAAGATCGAGCCCAGGATGCCGAGCGAGGACCTGGTGACGAGCCAAGCAAAAACCATCTTGGAAAGACGTCTTTGACATTTGATCGCTATGGTCCTTCTCGGCCCTAAGAGCCTTCAAGTCAGCGCTTAGCTCAACAATCTTCTCCTCCAGTTTCTTCTTCTTCCTGCTCTTCGTCTCTTTCTTCCTACTCTTCGCCTCCTTCTTCAACGACGCAATCTCAGCGAGTGCCTTCGCAAGCTCATCGCCGTCTTGAGCGGCCTTCTTCTGAAGGGCCTCATTCTCTAAAGAAAGGGCCGAGCACTTTGAGCCGAGGACTTCAACCTTGGCTGAGAAGTCAGTAAGAAGCTCCTGCCTGCTGGACGCCACCTTGGCCCGAAGATCCCGAAGGTCTTCCTTCGCAATTTTGTTTAACTCACCATATTTTAAGGCATATTGGGTGAGAGACTCCTTCGTCTTGCACAAGGAACCTTCGGACTGAGAGCGGGTCTCCGTTTGTTTTGCTGACCAGGCGCGGAAGTACCCGCTATATGCCAAAAGCTGCAGAAAACCAGAAACATCAAATAAGTATCGGAAGGCAGGTGGTAGCTTAGACGAGCAAAATTCTAAAAAGAAAGATCACCTGAGCAGCGTGCTGGGTCATCCTTGCCGCGAGGATCTCCTCGCTGGGGCATTCGATGGTAAGGGACGGAAAAGTGGCATTAGTCAGCACCCCCGTCGCCATTTGTGGAGCCATCAGCTGGCTATCCTCGGAGAACAAATCCATGTCCTACATGAACGTCCGGAAGGGCTCCCATGGAACCTTGCCCCGAGGAATCCACCGATCCCGAAGAGCCCTCCGGCGGGCAAGTGTCTCCATCCAGGAAGCAGAAGGCGCGCTCTCTGAAAGGTCACGCTGAAGTTCCATCAAGACATCATCCCTTACCCATTCATCCAAAAAATCGTAGATACGAAAAATGCTGAGATTTGTAGTAGAATGGCTATGGAACCAACCTGGTGGAACTTCGGGGACGCACTCCTCAGAACAGACCTCCCGAACATCCTCAGGGACATCCTCAGGGACATTCTTTCCATTCCTTCTTCTGCCCACTTCAAACTCCTGGGCGGAAGTTCGCTCTACCGGAATCTCGGTAGAAGGGGCAAGACTAGGTTTCTCCCCGAGGATGTCAGGCTCCGAAGAAGGATGCTCAGCGGTCGGGAGTTGGGCAGAGGACTGATCTTCCACCTCGATTACGTTCTCGGAAGGAGGAGGAGTGATAGCTCTGGCTTTCTTGGACTTAGAAGGGCCGGCAGTCGACTTCTTCCTCTTGCCAGAAGTCTTCCTGCGTACTTGCTCTCCCCGCTTAGCCTGATTGTCGAAGAGTGATTTATAAAACTCAGCAGACTGATCTCCCATCTCTGCAAAAAGGTAAAATATCAGTGTAAGTCCAAAAGAAAAACCAGAAACCAAACCCTGGAAGATGACTTACTCTCGGAAAAAGCCTGATAAGAAATTTTACGCCGAAGGAGCAAGACTATCCAGGCTTTCTTCCCCGGAAGAACAGGCACGGGCATGTCGAGGTCACTCTTGTGAGCAGTTATCACTCCCAGTTCCCGAAGAACTTCCTCGGACATAAGATCCCACTTAATGGGAAAGGGGTAGGGTGAACGCAAAGGAGCCCCGGAGTCCCAGTCCGACACTGACCGAATACGTTTGTCGAAGTCGTTAAAATTGACAAACGATATCGGAGTGAGGAGCTTCCGGGGATTGACGACATCGTCCTCTAAAGTTCCTGAAGCCCATATCATAGGCACATATCCCCAAGACTCGGGAACTCGGAGAAAGAAAAATTTCTTCTGCCACCCTCGCCAACTGTCCTTATTATCAAAGGTAAACATGAACTTCTTACTCCCGAACCCTCAGGGAAGGAGGTTGTAAAAGCCACCCTTCGGGACCAGGTGAAGTTTGTAGTATTGCATAAAAAAGGTGAAGTGGGGGTTTATGCCGAACACCCCGCACATGCAGAGGAAGGCATTGAAGTAAGAGTAAGAATTTGGGGTGAGTTGGTTCACGGCAATGCCGTGGAAATCGCAGAATTCACATATCATGTGATGAGGGGGATACCGAAGACCGGCTGTCAGCTAAGCTCGGTAAATGGTAACCTCCCCCGGAGAAGCTGCGTAGCCATAAGATCCCTTAAGGGGTAACCTCGGTGTGATATAAGAAGGGAGGTAGTACTTGGCCACCCACTTTTCCATCTTTTCTGAGGTAGTAGAACAAGGATAAGTTTCAAGGGAAGCAAGATTCGCAGAAAGAGGGCGCATTGTCATCAATGGAATCGGACTTAATGGAGTTGGGTTTGACATTTTTCAAAAAATGAGAAAGAGAGAGATGACTTTGGGATAAAGAAGGGGGAACAACAACAAAACACAAAAAGAACACCCACCAAAGAGTTTGCCAAAGCCTGAGTTGCGATGCGCCGCTGTAAAGAATCGCCGGAAGTCCCCCCGCCGCAAGAATCACCGCCGGAAAAAGGAAAAGGGCAAGAAAAGGCTCTAGAACAGACGAGAGCTAAAAGCAAAAGAGTGAGACAAGAAAGGACTAAAAGAGCTTATATAGACCGAAGAAGGGTAAGTGAAGCGTCGTCATAATCACCCCTTGAAAATGGAACCGCCTCATTACTACTCCTGGAAGGCAAAGAGGTGTAGATGACAAAACCCGCATAACTGTTCCACCATCCAATGGTGTACACGTGTCACGCGGCGCGAAGAACCAGGGCACGTCTCTCTAACATTGTGAAAACCCAGGCACGGTGACCCATGGCTGACATACCTGGCCAAAGGACGCGACGATTGACAGACTCGCTGCAGAAAAAGCAAAAAGAAAAAAGTAACCGGCATCCCGAGGAGCTCAAATTCTAGGAAAAGATTCAGCCGCCAGACCGGAAAAGGGACTTTCACGAAAACATAGCCGAAGCATCCGCTCTGGCTTTCCGGAAGGGGGCATGTGATAGCCGAGGTGCCGGCCCTCTGTAAGGTGGCATGTGATCGCCGAAGTTGTCATCAATGGCTAAGCTCCCAAACTTAATGGAGTACCGACTTTGCCAGAGGGAAACTGCCAGCCGAGGTCAGAAGGATAAACGATCCCCCCGACCCAGCGTAGGGAGTTCGCTCTCTTAGGCAGTGGAAGGACCAACCTCGGTAGAGCGGTTGAGCCCTCTTCGGAAACAGAAATACCCCTCAGGGGAACCACCCTCGGGAAATATGTGCCCCGAGATGTTAGAGTAACCTCGAAAGGTACGAACAAAGCATTTAAGGAGCCTCTGACACCTATCCATAAAATCATCCCCCAAGTACATTCTGACACGCTACCTCTGAGATACGCCATCAGAGGGACTCCTCGAGACGGCGCCCTCAGAATGACTAGGCTGTCAGCTCAGCGACTTTGGTTGGGATAAACGTCCCTTCGATCCCAGAAAAGCAGGGATCGGATCCCGCCGGACACGTGTCATAATTTGGGAAGACCACAAGAGGGGAACGGTTTCTGCACGCCCCCTATATAAAATACACAGAAAGCATCCTAAAAAGGGGTAAGATAAAAAGTTCTCTTTGAATACACAAAAAGGCACATAATCCAGTTATCTGAAAATACTGACTTGGGCGTCGGAGGCTCCTCCCCGGAAATATACACAGGGGACCTCCTCACCTGTGTTTTCTGAAGTATTTCAGGCATCCTCAGCTGGGGAATCTCCTCTCAAAGTACCTTCCTCCATCAGAAGTTCTCCCTACTCATACCATGACACATGATGAAGCCGCTGCAGGCCACCAGTAGAACCATAATGTGTTTTCAAGAGTTAACTGCCACATTCACCCAGTAGTTCATCGGAAGTAGGCCGATGGTGAAGATGCCAGTCCAAATGTTCAACATAGCCCAAAAGAATAGGGAAACCATTCAGGACTATGTTGAGAGGTTCAACTGAGAAGCCCTGAGCATGCCCGACTTCTGCCGCAAAATTCACATCCTCATTATGATCAAAGGACTTTGGAGAGATTCACAACTCTTCTACGAGTTACCAAAGATCCCCCGAACACCCTCGGAGAATTTTACCAAGGGGCTAAACAACACATGACAACTGAGGAATTAAGGATAGGGGCCCGAAGTCCGATCACCATCACTTCGAGGGTCAGAGTCACCACTCTCAGTATCCTACCGAGGGTGGAGGCAGACCTTGGAAACAAAGAGGGAAGACGCCGGTGTCGTTCACTCCCTTGAACACCATAAGGACAAACATACTAATGGCCATGGAAAGGCAAGGGACTACTATCCAACTTCCAAAGGCCATGACCTCAGAGAATAAGAAAAACATGAAGAAGTTTTGCCAGTTTCACCGAGACCATGGTGATGACACGGATGACTACTTCCAGCTTAAAAAGGACATCAAATCTATAATCAAACAAGGCCAACTATGATGATACCTATGAATGCCGTCCCCCAATGGAAGAAGAGAAGAGGAAAGGAAAGGGAAGATGAGGACTATGATTCTGACTGACATCGAAATTGAAGTCCTAGAAAGCATCCATCACCTCCGGCGGGAGTAATCCAGATGATTACCACTAGGATACCCTTAGCCAAGAAAAAAAGGAAGCTCTGGGAAATCTCAATTATGGAGTTTGAAAACCTAGCGAATAAGCTTGTTTGGAAATATGGGACTACTGTGAAGTTCCCTCATGTTGATCCCTTCCTAATCATGGCAAGGATAGGGAGTTAGGACGTCAAAAGAGTGCTCATTGATGATGGTTCCAATGCTGCCATTCTATTCTCCCACCTGTTGCCAAACTTGGGCATCTCCAAGGTTGATCTCAAACACATTACTTCCCCTATGTTTGGTGTAGGTCCCTCTGAACTTCCTGTGCTTGGGTGGATTGACCTGCCCTTGATGCTAAGGGGAACTTCAATTCAGAACAAGGAAGAGCTCTTTGGCTCCACAATGACAAGGTTCATTGTCATAGACGTCCCTTTATCATACAATGCCACCCTAGGAAGGAAGACACAAGGAAATCTCCACATTCATCCTAATGTGAAGTACCTAATGGTCACCTTCGACACGAAGGAAGGGGACACAGAGATATTTATTGATCAAGATGAGGTGAGGAAAGCTTCGTGAAGGCAAGACAAAGTCTAATGAAAGTTCATGCATAGACTTCAGAAGAAAATAGCATACTCTCTAAAGAGGCAATAGGAAAAGGAGTAGGTGACTTCAAAAAAATAGAAATAGAAGATGTAGAACTTGTCCCAGTCTGAAGTATCCGAGTGGGGAAACAACTGGCCGAAGGTGAAAAGCAAAAGCTTGAATCTTTTTTGTTAATGAACAATGGGTTGTTTGCCTACTCCTCGAAGGACATGTTTGGAGTAAACCCTGGTATAATTCAACACAGTCTTAAAGTACGCCCAGAGGTAAAACCCGTTCGAAAAAAAAGGCACAGCCTCTCAGCTTATAAGAGCAATTTTCTCAAAATTGAAATCCAACGGTTAGCATAGGTAGATGTAATAAGAAAAGTCAAGTACCCCAAAAGGCTTAGCAATATTGTTATCACCATGAAGAAAGGGAGTGATAAACTCCGAATGTGCATCAACTTCTGAAACGTAAATGATGCCTGCCCTAAGGATACTTATCCCCTACCACTTATAGATCAATTGGTGGACTCAACTGCCGAATATTGTTTCCTTAGCTTCCTCGATGGCTTCAGTGGATACCACCAAATTTGGATGGATCCTGAAGACGAGGAAAAAACCTCCTTCATCACCAAAGTCAGGACCTACTGCTACATCAAAATGCCCTTCGGCCTTAAGAATGCAAGGACCACAAACCAAAAGCGGATGAACAAGGTGTTCAACCCCCAAATTGGGAGAAATATGGAAGTATATGTCGACGATATGATTGTTAAGAGCAAACTACCTAGTAATCATATCTTAGACTTAAAGGAAACATTCCACCAACTTCAGGAATTCAAAATCTGTCTCAACCCCGAGAAGTGCTTTTTTGAGATGAATGTGGGCAAGTTCCTCGAATTCACGATATCAAAAAGAGGTATCGATGCCAACCCAGATAAGGTTAAGGCCCTGCTAGGATTCTGAACTCCCACAATGACAAAGCACATGCAAAGACTCATGGGGAGAATCACGGCCCTTAGTAGATTCATCTCTAGATACTGGGATAGGTGCCAACCATTCTTCAAAGTGCTCACCAAAGCGGGAAAAAATGAAGGTGACTTCAGTTCCAAGGAACACCCTTGGAATGAAGACTTCCAAAAGGCTTAGGATGAGCTCAAAAGCTACCAAACCTATCTACCGACACTTTGACAGCCGTGGGAGGGTGAACGCCTCATCCTCTACCTCGTAGTCACTAAAAAGGCAGTAAGCTCGGTGTTAGCAAAGAAAAAGGGAGGAAAGCAATGGCCAACGTATTATGTGAGTAAGTCCCTGCATGGTGCCGAAGTGAGGTACCCTTTTCTACAAAGGGCCATCTATGCCTTAGTACTGGCACGTAGAAGGTTACGACCTTACTTCCAAGGGCACCCTATCATAGTCCAAAGTAACCTACCTCTTCGAGATGTCATGAAAAAGGTGGACCACTCGGGAAGATTGTTGAAATGGTGCATTGAGCTCGGTGAATATGACATCACCTATGAGCTGAGAAGGGTAGTAAAGGCCCAAGCATTGGAAGACTTCACTGCCGAAGTCCCAAAAATTGAGGGAACCCCGAAAGACCTCAAAAAAGATGAACTTGAGTGGACGGTTTTTGTTGATGGAGCCTCCAGTTTTGAACACCAAGGAGCTGGAGTAATCCTCTGTAGGCCCGAAGGTATGAAAGCTAGGAAGGCCATCAAATTCAGATTCAATGTCACCAACAATGTCGTGAAATATGAAACCCTTATAAAAGGCTTAAGGCTGGCAAAAAGAGTTGGTGTAAGGAATCTAAAGGCCCATAGTGATTTTCAGCTAGTGGTACGACAGATGGGGGGGACTACGGGGCAAAGGACCCAAACTTGGCAAAGTACCATGATCTCATGAAAAAGCTCAACTAGGAGTTCAACACGGTGCATATAGAAAATGTACCTTGGTGAGACAATGTGGAAGCCGATACTCTGGCCAAATCAAAAGAGTCCACTGAGGTACTGTATCAGCCAAGTGTGGCCGTAATGTGCATAGCAACCTCGGGAATAAGGTAGAAAAACCCTATCAAGAAATACCTTGCAAGGTTAGAACTTCCCAATGATCCCCTCAAAGCTGCGAAAATGCGAAAGTGCTCAGGAAGATACTTCCTGGTTGGGGAAAAGCTGTACCGGCAAAAGTAAGCAAGTCTGTTACAGTGGTGTGTCAGTGAAGAAGATGTTGAGATGGTCCTCAAAGAAGTCCATGAGGGAGCCTATGGTTCTCACATAGGAACTGATGCCCTTGCTGGGGTACTGCTTTGCCAAGGATCCTTCAGCCTACCTTGAGGACGGACATGAGGTAATTCATCAAGAAATGTGACAACTGCCAGAGACACTCTCTTATCCAGAGGCTACCCTCAGAAGTCATAACTTCGACAAACTACCCCTGCCCCTTCGCCGTATGAGGTATAGACCTTATTAGGCCTCTCCCAAGAGCTCCCAAATGAGTGAAATTTTGTGTAGTCACAGTAGACAACTTCCCAAGTGGATTGAGGTGGAGCCTTTAGTAGCAATATCGACGAGGGACATACAGAGATTTGTCTGGAAGAACATGTTATGCAGATTTGGCATTCCGAGGGTCATAGTAGCTGATAATGGTTCCCAATTTACTGATAAGGGGTTCTAGGAATTCACTACCAACCTCATAATGAAACTGTAATTCTCACCGGTGGCCCATCCTCAGATTAATGGACAGGTTGAAGTGTCCAATAGAACAATAAAAGATGGTCTGAAAAAAAGGTTGAAAGAAGCAAAGGGAAAATGGCCAGGAGAGCTTCGGAGTGTGTTGTGGAGCTATCACACAACTCTTGGAAGGGCCACAGGTGAGACACCTTTCTCACTCATCTTTCGCATAGAGGCGATTATCCCCGTCGAGGTCACCCAGCCATCTGTTAGAATACAGGTGTTCGACGAAGAAGGGAACAACCTCGGCTTAAGGGCCAAGTTGGATTTAATTGACAAGCATAGGGAGATGGCCAAGCTTAAAAGTAAAGCTTTCCAACAGAGAATAGTCGTTGCTACAAACTTGCACATCAAGCGTAAAGGAATTAAGAAAGGGGACCTCATCTTCCAAAGAGCTGAACTTGAAGCCCGAAGATAATACCATGGTGTTAGGACCATCCCTCAGTACTTGGCCTAGGCCAAAAATGCAAAGAAAATGCAATGAAAATATGAAGGACTTGAATGGAAATATGAATAGTGATGCAAGTGCAAAACTGAGAAGTTTTGGGTTCCAAATGAACATAAAAATGGGTGAGGTGATTAATGGTGGGAAATGAAACTTAAGGGCCTTGTTGTACTATTAGTCAAGTGCTTATAGTGAAACTATGGAGTACTAATGGGCTATGTGCACCATGCAAAATTCAAGAGGCCAAGAAAGGGTATTGGACCATTTTTAAGGCCATGTGCCCTACCGCTGGTAATGCCTGCTTCCATTGCCAATGAAGCCATTAGTTTTGGTTAGACAAGGCTTTAGTTTTCGGGTTAGCCGAGTGTATGGTGCTCTTGGTGAGTTCAAGCCAAATCCTTGCCAAATTGTTGATGAATTGAAGCTTGGACGAGAAATCAAGCTTGGATTCCACATTTTCGGTACTTGGCAACATCACCATTGAAGTTACAAGCTTGGTCTTGGATGATTAAGCACAAACCGAGAACTCAAGCTTGGATTTTGAGGTAGGGTTTCACGTTTTACTTAAATTCTTGGTAAATTTTCCATGATCAAGTAATTATGGTGACTAAGTGATGGTTATAATATACTATATGATCTTAGTTGCTTGATGGGCATATTGAGGAGCTTTCAGACTTATGTTCTTTGGCTAGCTAGTCAAGTTAATGGCACGTGTTAGCATTCCTAGTGAGTGAGGTGAACTTACTATTGAATTCGGAGCTCTAGTGGAATAGGAGTGATACTATGAAGTTTGATGTGCAAGAATGCACATGAACACATGCTAGTGGTTTCGGCCGAATGTACATTGTGGTGTGTGTGTGAGTTTTGTGTGCTTGATTGAATTGTTGTGCTTGCTAACCCCTTATGAACTGTGTTATGCTTATATATGTCTCGGTTAGCATTGTACATGTATTGTATATCTTGTATCTTGGTGTTTCCGTGTTTTTTTTTTTGCAGGACAAGTAAGCTCTGAGGAGGTGAAGTCTTAGACTTAACTAAATAGACTCAATTATGAGTCAGTTTGAGTTGTGAACCCTATTGAGTATTACTACTCGTGCCCATATTGTTTATGTTTCATGCAAGGATATAGAGCTTGAGTGATTTGTGCTCGAGTGGGTTGCTTGTGTAGTAGTTGTACATTTGTGCTCAAGGTATGTGCCAACTTGTACTTGGCTTGAAATTATGTGTTACAAGTCTTATAGTTCTTGCCCAAAACTTATGCTTAAGTTTTGCAGGCTTGAGTAGTTTATGGGACACGTCTAGGTGCAGGATGGATGTGTGGACCATGGCTCTGATTGTTGTGTTCGTTTTCATGACCTTGAATATGGTCATTGGGCTTGTACTTCAGTGTCTGCTCTTGTATTGCACCCTTAGGTATCTTCTTGGGGAGTAAGGAAGACTGGGCTTGCAAAACTTAACTTTGGCTAGATTTTAGACTTATAGCATCCTTGGAATGTTTCCAAGCTAGTGATGCTTGTACTTATGCTATTTTGTGTATGCATATGTAGCCTCAGTTATACATGGTTTTCTATGTACATATGTTGGATGCTTATGTGCCAAGTTATGCTAAGTTTATGAGCTCATGGTTATGCTTCATGTAATGAACCTCTTGAGTTTCCTTGTTTGGCCGAATATACATATGCATGGAAACCTTGATTTTCAAAACTACAAAGATGTGGGCTTCTTGGTTGTCTTTCATAAAAGTAGCACACTTGATGAGCACACATCCTAGACACATAATAAATTAAGTGTATGGCTTGCTTGTGTTGTAGGTTATCTTTTTTAGCCTTGCCTTATGATGCAAGTTAGTGGTTTCGGCCTTGCCTTAAGCTACAAGTAATTTTTTTAATTCTCTCATAAGCCTCCTGGGGCACCTCCCATGCCTTCAGCTTAAGAAAATAAGACTTAAAACTACCAAATAGGAAGTTGGCTAAAATTAAAGTAGTTAACAACACCTATAAGTTCTTTTGCCTAATAACTTTCTAGGTAGTTTTTGTGAGTGGCACTAAGTGTACACACGCTGGGGCCTGTGTGGGGTGTCACACATGGAAAACTTCGGCCAAATTAGGATGAACCTTATTTGATCCTCGAAGAAGTTCGGCCAGGGGTCTACAAGCTCGATAATACCGAAGGAGGAAAGTTGAAAAATACATGGCATTCAGACTCTCTGAAAAAATTTTACACCTAGAACATTTTCTGGTTGAAAAATTGTACAAAAAATAGCAAGGCAGGTATGACTAAAGGTTGTAATTTCTTGTGACCAAACATGATCAAGCCCGAAGGTCGAAAGCCGAAGGTGGTTGTTTCCTGAATTACATAAATGAAATCCCATACTTGGAATAATTTTCAACGTGGTCGATTTTGAAGGTGTCGAACCAAATGAGGTTTACCGAGGTGCCTATTTCTTAAGTTAAACATTTTTCCTGAAGCACAGTGACCGAACATGTTCACTTTCGAGGGAGATGGCTGGACATATTTGCTTTGGAGGGGGGAACCGAACATGGTCACTTTCGAAGGGGCATTCATGAAAATAGGCAGCCTTTTCCAAAAGAAATCAAAATCAACCGAACAGGGTTGGCAAAAAAAGTCACTTAACTATTTCTTACACAGGTTAAGTTAAGCCAAAGATACTCAACAGAACATGTTTGATCTTATAAATGCCTAACAACCGCCCCGAAGGTCGTTGACCAAAAATGGTCATGAAACCCCTTGGCCAAAGATAGTTGAGTGTTAAAGAATGAAGATGATATCCGAAGACCAATTGTGGACTTGGCCAAATTTTGAAGAAGAGAGAAATTTCATTAACCCTTGGTCACAAAATACAAGGAGCAGATTACAAGAGAAAGGAGAATAAGGAAGCCTATTCGGGGTCATGGTCACCTGCTGGCTCCTCAGCATCTTTCGCTTCCTCACTTTCGGCATCGTCTTCTGTAGCAGGAACTTTTGGGGCCGAAGGTGGATTAGCTGGGAGATTGAGGAACTCTATCCTCGACAACTGCCAAGATGGTCCCTTGGGGATGTCCAGGGTCACCAAAAAGGAAAGGTCAAGGTCGTGAAATTTGGACAGAACTTGGTGATGAGCCAAGCAAAAATCATCCTAATAAGAGGACTTAGTTGCCTGATCAGACTTAGCCTTCCCTACATCCAAGTCCTCTAGTTCTCTCTTGAGGACCTCGACATTCCTTTCCAACTTCTTCTTCTTTTTCTTCTTCTCCTTCTTCAGCTGACCGACCTCGACTTGGAGTTCACAATTAAGAGCAAATGCCTTTGAAAGATCAGCAATGGCATTGTCTCTATCCTTTTGGAAAGCCTCATTCACCGATGTTAAGGATATCACCTTTGCACCAAGGTCGAACATCTTCACTGAGAAGACTTGATTCAGCTCCCCTTGGCTCTTAAGCACCTTCCCCCAAAGGTTAGCTAGATCCTCCTTGGCTATCTTACTAAGCTCACTGTACTTAATGACCAAGCTGGTAAGGAGTTCCTTGGCCTTATCCAAACTCTCCTCTCACCGACTTTGGACCGAGGTTTGTTTAGCTGCCCAGGGCCGAAGGTACGCACTGTACGCCAACAGCTGTAAAAAGGAAAATTCTGAATAAGGGTAAAAAAAGAACTCAAAAAAGGGGAACTCAGAAATTTTCTAAGTCCTAAAAGATTGAAGTTTACCTGGGCAGCTTCCTCATTCATCCTCACGGTGAGGACTTCTTCATTGCGGCACTCCTCAGTCAAGGATAGGAAACTGGCATTTTTCAAAATGCCCTTCGCCATCTAGGGAGCCATCTTCTGGCTATCCTCAAAGAACAGGTTCATGTCCTTCTTGAAAGTTTAGAAGGGCTCCCTCGGGACCTTGTCCCTCAGGATTTTGGAATCCTGAATAGCCCTCATTTCTGGCATGGTCCTCTACCCAGGGGGCGCATACTTCTTCGCCTGCAAAGTCATGCCAAAGTTCCATTAGAACGTTATCCCTTGGCCATTCATCTATAAGATTTAAATGGCCCAAAAATTCCCAAACTCATAGAAGAATGGCTAAGGGACAAACTTGGAGGAAGCTCAGTATCTTTTTCCCTGGAGTCACTAACTTCGAGGACCTTAGTGGGAACACCTTTGCCTTTCCCTTTTTGGCATTCCTCAAGTTCTTCAGTGGAAAGATCACCGACTGAAGTCCCCAAAATATCTGCAGTAGTAGTAGGACTAAAGGCAGTTAAACAAATAGTCAGCTCCGAAGGTGGATCAGTATGAATAGGAGTTTGGTTCTGCACCTCCACGGAGTCTTCGGGCAGAGGCAGAAAGGATTCCTCCTTGGCCTTCTTTGACTTCGATACTGAAGACGGTCCCCCCGATGCCTTTTTCCTCTTTGGCGTCACCTTCTTTCTTTGCTGCTCCCCCTTCTCGGCTTGGCCGAGGAAAAGAGGCTTGTAAAAGGTAGTAGACTTGTCACCCATTTCTGGAAAAAGAAGAACATCAGTGTAAGTACAGAGGATTTATATGACAAAAATCTAGACAGGGACTTACTTTATACAAGAGCCAGATAGGTGAATTTGCCCCGAATGAGCTTGACCAACCATGCCTTCTTTCTATCAAAAAAGGTCTTCGACATATCCTTGTTGGTAAAATGTTCCTTGACTACCCCCAGCTCCCGAAGGACCTCTTCGGTCATAAAGTTCCACCTAATGGGGAAAGGGTAAAAACAACAAGGAGGGACCTCAGAATCACAACCATGACAGTCCAAATACGACTGTCAAATTCTTTGAATTGGGCTTCTAACTCCAAAGTTAGTAGCTTTCGAGGATATACTACATCAACATCAAAGGCCCCTGAGCCCATTTGGTTGGCACATGCTTCCACTACTCATCCACCTTCAAAAAAAAGAACTTCTTTTGCTACCCTCACCAACTGTCCTTCATTCTAAACTTGAACATATATTTCCTGCTCCCAGATCCTCGAAGAAGGAAGAAGTAGAAGCCACCCTTCAGAACCGGGTGGAGTTTGTAGTACTGCATGAAGAAGATAAAGTGGGGCTCTATTTTGAAGACCCCACACATGCAAAGGAAGGTGTTGAAATAAGAATAGGAGTTCAGGGAACGTTAGCTCATGGCAATGGTATGGAATTGGCAAAAGTCGCAAAGCTTCTTCAGAGGGGGATACCGAAGTCCGGCCTTTAGTTGAGCCATGAAGACGGTAGCCTCATGTGAATGAGGTGTATAATTGGGCATACCAAGGCTAGGAAGCCTAGTGACAACATAAGAAGAAAGAAAGAATTCGGTCGACCACTTTTGGACTTTTTCCGATGTGGCATAACTCGGATGAGAATTAAGAGGAAGCCAACTCTCGAGGATGGGCTAAACTCTAGCTTGGGGAGAACATATGTCGGGCGGGAAGGCTTTAAGCTTGGGGAAATAAAGGAGAAAATTTTGAGAAAAAAATGGAAACTTAAAAATAAACCTACCTAGTTCGGACCGAGGTATGAACTTCAGAAGATCACTGCAAGGGTTGCCAGAAATTGGTCTGCCACTAGCACCGCTGCCAAAAAGAAGGTGAAAAACGAGAGAAAATCAGAAAGCAAAGGTAATGAAGAATGAGAAGTGTCAAAGACTCTGGAGGAAGAAGGGTTTATATAGACCAAATGAGGCAAGTGAAGAGTCACCATAAATGACCCTTCATAGGTGAAGGGACGTAATTGACATAACGGACACGACCATTCACCAGTTGCCTAGTGACACATGTCACCTGACGCGAGAAACAAGGGTCATGGTATATGTAGTCCTTCGACCTAAGATCATCAAGGTTCCCTACATGTGAGTCACATACTTTGATACTTTCCTTTGTTGCTCGTAACTGAGTGAACTTGAAGGAGGTCATTGGGTATGTCACATATCATGCGGAGGGATTTGTATGATCACGATGGGATTTGTCCCTCACATGTAACAAGGAGTGACATCATCGGGCCGCTTGATAAAGTCAAGACTTAGAAAAATGCATGGCCATGCTCAGATGAGTTGATATACGATATCAATGTTATCAGTTTAAGTTGGTCTACTCGGTAATCAAGAAACCAAAGATTGGGCTATATGAGAGTGACACATTCCATGTCTCATGCTTAGTCTTGATATCTTGGACAAAGGGACAATAGCATATATCGCTTATGATCATAAAGGTTTAGCCGAATCCCCGACAATCTTTTCACTTGGGTAGCAATGGTTTCTTGCAAGACACCGCTCATTGGGGAAGACCATAAATGTGATTTTAATTATGTTCATTTGCCAACGTGATTGGTAGTGTTGTGCTCAAAAGCCAATCAATGAGAGTGATTGTATATTTACACATTGAGTCATGAATATTTTATTAAGGTATTAATCTATGCAATTATGTTTGTGTGTGTTGTTTATTTTGCGTAACTTAAGAAACCTAATCCTAACCATAACTTAGAATAATGGCCTATTCTTAAATGTCCTTGGTCTAGTATTATTGTGGAAGTGGGTTGCAATAATACATAACGACTAGCTTATGTTGAGACTAATATGAATTATTTAGTCTCCATATGGGTACAAGTTGGAGAACTTGTGTTCTGGACCGACCCACCATGAGAACACTACATGGATCGTTATATGAGTGTCATAAGTGATTCTCATAGTGATCATGGTATATGTAGTCCTTTGACCTAAGATCATCAAGGTTCCCTACATGTGAGTCACATACTTTGATACTTTCCTTTGTTGCTCGTAACTGAGTGAACTTGAAGGAGGTCATTGGGTATGTCATATATCATGTAGGAGGGATTTGTATGATCAAGATGGGATTTGTCCCTCCTATGTAACGGGAGTGATATCTTTAGGCCCCTTGATAGAGTGAGACTTAGAAAATGCATGGCCATGCTTGGATGAGTTGATATACGATATCAATGTCATCAGTTTAAGTTGGTCTACTCGGTAATCAAGAAACCAAAGATTGGGCTATACGAGAGTGACACATTCCATGTCTCGTGCTTAGTCTTGATATCTTGGACAAAGGGACAGTGGCATATATCGGTGATGATCATAAAGGTTTAGTCGAATCATCGACAATCTTGTCACTTGGGTAGCAATGATGTGTTGCTAGACACCGCTCATTGCTTATGATCATAAATGTGATTTATGATCATTGCCAACATGGCAAGAGCCTATTGGGTCGCACACATAGAGCTATTTGGATCATTAGAGTGCATGGGCTAATTATTTGGGTTATGGTTTCACTTTAATTTTGTATTAATAATGGGCCAAAGAGTTGAGCCATTATTAAGCCCGAAATTAAATCCTAATTGGATTAGGGCTTTGAAACCCATTAGGCCTGGAAGTTGAGTCTCACTATAAATACAACTTCTAAGTGAGAAATTCGCAGGTCTCCTTGCCCTAGCCTTCCAAAAAGGACAGCCGCACTCTTCTCTTGCAATTCCTTGGAGGACGCAAGCTAGCACTGCGAGCGCAAGAGAAACACATCTGTCGGACGTGGTGGAAGCGTGGTGATCCCGAGAGGCTTGTGTGGATACCATAGAGAGCTTGAACACGTCAACTGTTCAGGTTTTGTGATTCAACTCTACAGTTGAGTGAGAGATCTCAACCGAAAATTAGGTATGAAAATTTTTGAACACCCGGTTTACCCCGTTTCACTTGGATCCTGGAGGGTTTCGGTTAAATTCCGCTGCGCTGTTTGGCTCCCGAAACCCAACAGTGGTATCAGAGCTACTGGTGAAACCCTAAATCGGGATTGAGTGTTGAATCGCATGATGCTATGTGTTCGGTTGCTTTTCGGCCATGATTAATTAGATTGATTCAAGATGCATGAAACTGGAATTCGTAATGAACATATGAGATATATGAAGAAACGACACAAATTGGTTAATGAGATTAATCTCAAATTGAATGGTATGAGATACCTATATGGATTAGGATTCTTGCAATAGTTGCAAAAACCCTAGCTTGGTTCGGATTCGGCCTATTCGGGCACCGAAAGTAAGGTATTTTTGGTGGCTCGAATGGAGGAGTCTCGGGTGCCTACTTGCTCGAAATAGAAGATTTTGGGCTAAGCAATTGTAAGACAATTTTTTGTGCCGGGGGGCGGCATGCCCCCCTCGCAACCCCCCCAAGGGCAGCGCCCCCTTGACCCTGTCCGCTGACCGATCAGCGGAACCACCGCAAGCCCCCTTGACCGGCCAGCGGGACCGCCGTATGTGAAGCACCACTTAAATAAAAACTGGTTAATCAACTCGACCAATAAAATCTGGTTAATCAACACGTGATTGGCATGCATCTTTGTTGACTGCCGTATGCGAAGCACCACATAAATAAAAACTGGTTAATCAACTCGCGAAAATTGGCATGCATTTTGTTGAATGAGATTTGGCATGATATGCTGATTGGTGTTTGAAGCATGGTGCATGGTTATAGCCCTTGATTGGTTGTACTTGTAAATACGGCCTGCGAGTCGTGCCTTTTCTTATCACTCTCATTGTACATTCTCTTCTCACCTTACTCCCCTCGAATGTAACTCGAGGTTTCTATTATTGATGTAATGGTACATTATGGGATCATCCAAGGTGGTATGTCCAAGGATCATCCAAGGTGGTATGTCCAAGGAGGTGACAACAAAAGGGCAACCAAGAAAGGAAGAGAAGGAGCTTGTGAAGACCCTTTTCTTTTCTTAGGCTTTTATGATATTCTCATTGGCTTGAGAATATCGCATAGTTTGGGCTATAACCATGTCACGTTTATTTCTTGTAAGCATGAGATGCATGTTTTATATTTGTATGTGATGCATGTATAAGACAACCGGAGATAACAAATTGGTGAGATCAAACAGAAAAAAATCCCTCAAACAAATATTAAGTCATTAAATGTGATGCCTTCCAAATGTTGGCACTCGTCAAGACTTTGATCAACATTAGGTGGGTTTGCCAAAGCAAAGCACCTATGTTCATCTTGGTAAGGCGCGATGGGATAATAGTGATATCCAAATTGCTAACTTTGGGTCCGACTTAACTAAGTCATCCTAATAGGATTAGGGACTTAGAGGCATAGAGTTGGGCTTAAGCTCATGAGATGAGCTTGGACAAGTGTTGTTCACCCAACTATCCAAGAGTTGCATAAGATGCAATTGGCAAGGAGTTGCCTACCTAAATAGCTGTAACTTGAGAGAAAAGCCAAAGCTGACTCAGGTTGTGGTCAAATATGGATCTTGGCCCACTAGAATACCTTAGCGCAAAGGTGTTCCGAAATAATATCGAGGGTTATTATTTTGAGGAAAATAGTGGGAGTATCGTTTAATAAAAGTCCTTATTAAATGAATTAAAATACATGACTCTTACACTGCATATTTACTGTTGTAGATAACCATGGCACAAAACACATCGACACTTTCGTTGCGATCGATCCTTGAGAAGGAAAAACTGAATGGGACCAACTTTCTCAAATGGTACCGAAACTTGAGGATAGTCCTCAAACAAGAGAGAAAGGCTTATGTCCTAGAGCAGCCCATTCCGAATGAGCCTGCTGCCACTGCTCCAAGAGCTGAAAGGGATGCTCACAAGAGGCATTCTGATGATGCTTTGGATGTTGCATGCCTCATGCTTATTACCATGGAATCTGAGCTTCAGAAGCAACATGAGAACATGGGGGCGTTCGATATGATCGAACATCTCAAAATGCTTTTCCAAGAGCAAGCTAGGCATGAGAGGTTTGAGACCTCTAAGGCATTGTTTCAGTGCAAGATGTCTGAGGGAAGTCCCGTGGGTCCTCATGTGCTCAAGATGATTGGGTACATTGAGAATCTTGAGAATTTGGGATTTGCTCTTCAGAAAGAGTTGGCTATTGATGTAGTCTTGCAATCGTTGCCTGAAAGCTACAGTCAGTTCGTCATGAACTATAACATGAACGACCTTGACAAGTCCCTCCCTGAATTGCTCAACATGTTGAGAACTGCTGAGCAAAACCTTAAGAAGGCTAAGCCCATTTTGATGGTTCAAAAGGGCAAGGGAAAGGGAAAAGCCAACAAGAAGAAGGATAAAGCTAATGGAAAGTCCAATGCTAATTCTTCTTCAGCTGCACTGAAACCAAAGGGTGGTGTGGCAAAGGAAGGGGAGTGCTTCCATTGTAAGCAACCTGGACACTGGAAGCGCAACTGCAAGCTCTATCTTGAAGAACTTGCTAAGGAAAAGGGAAGTAAGACTTCCACTTCAGGTATTTTTGTTATAGAGGCTAACTTTTCTACTTCCTCATCTTGGGTATTGGATACTGGATGTGGATCTCACATTTGTGCAAATGTGCAGGATCTAAGTAGAAGTAGAAGATTGGCCCGAGGTGAAGTGGACCTACGTGTTGGAAATGGAGCAAGGGTTGCTGCCTTAGCCGTAGGGACTTATGTTCTCACTTTACCTAGTGGATTAGTTTTAGAATTAGACAACTGCTACTTTGTGCCTACTATTAGTAGAAATTTGATTTCTGTTTCTTGTTTGGACAAGAAAGGTTTTTCATTTATAATAAAGGACAAATGTTGTTCTATTTATTTGAATGAAATCTTTTATGGTAGTGCTCAACTTAGCAATGGGTTGTATGTTCTAGACCTCGAAGATCCAATCTATAATGTGAATACCAAGAAGGTCAGATTAAATGATTCGAACCCGACCTATCTCTGGCACTGTCGCTTGGGCCATATAAATGAGACCCGCATATCCAAGCTCCATAAGGATGGACTCTTGGACTCATTTGATTTTGAATCATATGAGACATGTGAGTCATGTTTGTTGGGCAAGATGACCAAAGCCCCATTCACAGGGCAAAGTGAAAGGGCTAATGACTTACTAGGACTCATACATAGTGATGTATGTGGCCCTATGTCTACACAAGCTAGAGGAGGTTTCCAATACTTCATTACTTTCACTGATGACTTCAGCAGATATGGCTATGTGTATCTTATGAGACACAAGTCAGAATCCTTTGAAAAGTTCAAAGAATTCAAGAATGAAGTAGAGAATCAACTCGGGAAGAGTATCAAAGTGCTTCGATCAGATCGAGGTGGAGAGTACTTGGATCGAGAATTCCTTGACTATCTGAAGGAGTGTGGTATAGTATCACAACTCACTCCACCAGGTACACCTCAATGGAATGGTGTATCTGAAAGGAGAAATCGAACTCTGTTAGACATGGTTCGCTCTATGATGAGTCAAGCTGACCTTCCAAACTCCTTTTGGGGACATGCTCTAGAGACAGCCGCTTTTACACTAAACCGAGTTCCATCTAAATCGGTTCAAAAGACACCATATGAGATATGGAGTGGGAGGCGTCCCAATTTGTCTTTTATGAAGATTTGGGGCTGTGACGCTTATGTGAAACGTCAATCCTCTGACAAACTAGGGCCCAAATCTCAAAAATGCCTTTTTGTTGGGTATCCCAAAGAAACAAAGGGTTACTATTTCTACAATCCTTCTGAGCAAAAAGTGTTTGTTGCTCGAACTGGTGTCTTTTTAGAGAAAGAGTTTATCTCTAAAGGAACTAGTGGGAGGAAAGTAGAACTTGAAGAAATTCAAGAACAACAAGGAGACATCGAACCTGAAATGGAACCTGAACAGACACCACAAGATGTTGTGGTTCAAGAGTCTGTTCCTGTAGCACAGAGCCCACGTAGGTCTGGTAGGATTCGGCGTGAGCCCGAGAGATATGGATTTCTCATGACTCACACTGGTGATGTGATGCTCATGGATCAGGATGAGCCCACAACCTACCAACAAGCTATGTCAGGGCCTGACTCTGAGAAGTGGCTAGTGGCCATGAAATCCGAGATGGAATCCATGTATGAAAACCAAGTATGGACTTTGGTTGACCCACCTGAAGGGGTAAAACCCATAGGGTGCAAATGGGTTTTCAAGAAGAAAACTGACATGGATGGTAATGTGATTACCTTTAAGGGACGATTGGTTGCAAAAGGTTTCAAGCAAATTCATGGTATTGACTATGATGAAACTTTTTCACCAGTTGCTATGCTTAAATTCATCCAAATTTTGTTTGCTATTGCTGCACACTATGATTATGAGATATGGCAAATGGATGTCAAAACTGCATTCCTAAATGGAAAGCTACTTGAGGATGTGTACATGACACAACCTGAGGGTTTTGTCACTCCTGAGAATGCCAATAAAGTGTGCAAGTTGCAAAGGTCCATTTATGGACTGAAGCAAGCTTCTCGAAGTTGGAATCTTCATTTTGATGATGCAATCAAAGAGTTTGGTTTTATCAAAAATGAAGATGAACCTTGTGTCTACAAGAAGGTTAGTGGGAGCGCTATTGTCTTCTTGGTGTTGTATGTAGATGACATACTACTCATCGGGAATGACATTCCTGAGCTACAGTCTGTGAAGACTTGGCTAGGGAAATGTTTCTCTATGAAGGACTTGGGTGAAGCAGCCTATGTGTTAGGCATCAGGATCTATAGAGATAGATCTAGAAAGCTTCTTGGCCTAAGTCAAAGTACATATATTGACAAGGTGCTAAAGAGGTTTAGCATGCAAGATTCCAAGAAAGGATTCTTGCCCATGTCACATGGTATCACTCTTTCTAGATCTCAGTGTCCGAGTACACCCGAGGAGAGAGAGCGCATGAGTAAGATTCCATATGCCTCAGCAATTGGATCTATCATGTATGCCATGATATGTACTCATCCCGATGTCTCATATGCTTTGAGCATGACGAGTAGGTACCAATCGAACCCCGGTGAGAGTCACTGGACAGCTGTTAAGAACATCCTTAAGTACTTACGAAGGACTAAGGATGCATTCTTGGTCTTTGGAGGTGAAGATGAGCTCGTTGTAAGGGGTTACACCGATGCAAGCTTCCAATCCGATAAGGATGATTTTAGATCGCAATCTGGTTATGTGTTTTGTATTGGTGGTGGTGCTGTGAGCTGGAAGAGTTCAAAGCAAGAGACAGTAGCTGACTCTACAACAGAATCTGAGTACATTGCCGCCTCTGATGCTGCGAAGGAGGCAGTTTGGATCAAGAAGTTCATCACTGAACTTGGAGTGGTTCCAAGCATTACCGACCCGATAGAGCTCTATTGTGACAACAATGGAGCAATCGCACAGGCTAAGGAACCTCGATCTCACCAGCGATCCAAACACATACTCCGACGCTATCATCTCATCAGGGAGATCATCGAGAGGGGTGATGTAAGGATATGCAGGACTTCGACAGATAGCAACATTGCTGATCCGCTGACAAAGCCCCTTACGCAGCAAAAGCATGATAGCCATTCTAGGTCCATCGGTATTAGATACATGGATGATTGGCTTTTAGTGCAAGTGGGAGATTGTTAGTGTTGTGCCCAAAAGCCAATCATGAGATGATTGTATTTTTTGCACATTGAGTCATGATATTTTATTAAGGCATTAATCCAGCAATTATGTTTGTTGTTTTGTTTCTGCGTAACTTAACAAACATAATTGTAACCCTAGAATAATGATATTCTTAAACATCCCTGGTCTAGTATTATTGTGGAGCGGGTTGCAATAATACATAACGACTAGCATATGTGGAGACTAATATGAGATATGTAGTCTACATATGGGTACAAGTTGGAGAACTTGTGTACTGGACCAACCCACCATGAGAACACTACATGGATCGTTATATGAGTGTCATAAGTGATTCTCATAGTGATCATGGTATATGTAGTCCTTCGACCAAACATCATCAAGGTTCCCTACATGTGAGTCACATAGTTTGATACTTTCCTTTGTTGCTCGTAACTGAGTGAACTTGAAGGAGGTCATTAGGTATGTCACATATCATGCGGAGGGATTTGTATGATCAAGATGGGATTTGTCCCTCCTATGTAACAGGAGTGATATCTTCAGGCCCCTTGATAGAGTGAGACTTAGAAAATGCATGGCCATGCTCGGATGAGTTAATATTGTTAGTGTTGTGCTCAAAAGCCAATCATGAGATGATTGTATTTTTTCACATTGAGTCATGATATTTTATTAAGGCATTAATCCAGCAATTATGTTTGTTGTTTTGTTCCTGCGTAACTTAACAAACATAATTGTAACCCTAGAATAATGATATTCTTAAAAGTCCCTGGTCTAGTATTATTATGGAGCGGGTTGCAATAATACATAACGACTAGCATATGTGGAGACTAATATGAGATATGTAGTCTACATATGGGTACAAGTTGGAGAACTTGTGTACTGGACCGACCCACCATATGCATAAAATGTGAATATATGTGTAATGGTTGGACCAATATGCATGAATTTACATAGTGTGCAAGAGGCCCACTTGGGTATGCACTCTAAGGCTATTGTTCTAATGGCTTACAGGACATACCAATCCTGGGGGTTTAAATGCATAATTTTGGTACCATAACTGGACTACCACGAAGTGGGTAACACCAAGCTCCCATCCAAGTAGGTGTACTAGGCTCCCACTTGGTGTCTTGAGCTAATACGCTCACCTAGACCACCAAGGTACTAAGCCTCACCACTTAACCTACCAAGGATACACAAAGCTTTCACTTGTGCCTCAAGTCGTAACTTGGCTAGGCCATAAGTGCATTAAGCCTTCATCCATTGTGCTCCACTATCCACCATTACTTGTTCACACTATTGAAGTGCAAATGATCATTTTTGGACTCATTTATGAGGTTCTGTGGAACCCTCCTAGGCGCACTAAGGTTCCCACATCAGAGCCTCAAATTTGAAGGCCCAACTAGGCTTCTGATGGTACTAAACCTTGCACCCAACTAATGCTGCTCTATTGCGGCCAAACATGTCTTCACTTTGAACTAAAATACTGATAGCCAAACCCTATCGCCTCTATCTGGCCGAACTCCCTGCCACAAGAATGGCCAGAAGAAGCTGGCGCTACCCGAGAAAAGGTGTGATCATGCACCTCGGGAGATAGCCGAAGAGCTCCGAGCCCGGCACGCCAGGAAAACCCGAGGACACTACTTGCCCCCCCAAGGTTGTGAACAGATCGCCTTCGGAAAAGCGGCACCAAACATAGCGAGCCGAACATGATATCCACGAAGGCGGAACTCCCTGAAACTGGGAACCCCCGAACTGAGGGCTTGTTTCCCGAAGAGGCTCTGTCCGTACCAAAGGACGACCTCACCCAGGCACCTCGGGAGTACGGTAGGAGCATTTATGGAAGCATTTAAGGAAGCCTCTGACACGTCCTTTCACAGACGTCACAAGCCGCCTCAAAAGGCGCTCTGACACACGGACACCATCAGAATCACATCATGGCCCATCTTAGCACATGGCTCAAGGCAACCTGCTACCAGCTATCTGTCTCCCACGCCCAGAAATTCAGGAACATCCGACCGAACACGTGTCGCGATCTGAACGGGCTAGGCACTCCAATAAATACCAAGAATTAATACTTGGCAGGAGGTTGGTTGGCAAAACACTGCTCCCACACTCTGAGAAAATTACCAGGCAAGACTCTTCAGCCCTGTGTGCTATTACCTTTGCCTTTTCCTCAGCCAACCACTGACTTGGGCGTCGGAGGTGATGGCCCGGGGCCTCATCGTTCAGAGTCATGATGACTGGAGGAGAGACTTCTGGGAGGAAGAACACCTGGTGGATTGGATCGCCCAAAGGAGAGTGCCTGAAAGCTCAGAAACAAAGGGTTAGGATGCCCCCGGAGTGTTTTTCCGGGGGGGGAGCCTCCGATGCCCAAGTCAGTGGTTGGCTGAGAGAAAGGCAGAGAAAATAGCACAAAGGGCTGAGGAGTCTCGCCTGATAATTTTCTCAGAGTGTGGGAGCAGTGTTTTGCCAACCAGCCTCCTGCCAAGTATTAATTCCTGGTATTTATAGGAGCGCCTAGCCCGTTCAGATCGCGACACGTGTTCGGTCGGATATTCCTGAATTTCTGGGCATAGGAGACAGATAGCTGGTAGCAGGTTGCCTTGAGCCATGTGCTGAGACGGGCCATGATGTGATTCTGATGGCATCAGCGTGGCAGTGCGCCTTTTGAGGCGGATTGTGGCGTCTGCGAATGGATGTGTCAGAGGCTTCCTTAAATGCTTCCATAAATGCTCCTGCCGTACTCCCGAGGTCCCTGGGTGAGGTCGTCCTTTGGTACGGACAGAGCCTCTTCGGGAAACAAGCCCTCAGTTCGGGGGTTCCCAGTTTCAGGGAGTTCCGCCTTCGGGGATATCATGTTCGGCTCGCTATGTCTGGTGCCGCTTTTCCGAAGGCGATCTGTTCACAACCTTGGGGGGCCGAGTAGTGTCCTCGGGTTTTCCTGGCGTGCCGGGCTCGGAGCTCTTCGGCTATCTCCCGAGGTGCATGATCACACCTTTTCTCGGGTAGCGCCAGTTCTTCTGGCCATTCTTGTGGTAGGGAGTTCAGCCAAATCTAGGCGATAGTGTTTGGCTATCAGGAGGCTCCCCCCCCCCCCCCCCACCCCCCCCCCCCCCGGAAAAACACTCCGGGGGCCTCCTAACCCTTTGTTTCTGAGCTTTCAGGCACACTCCCTTGGGCGATCCATCCTCCAGGCGTTCTTCCTCCCAGAAGTCTCTCCACCAGTCACCATGACTATAAACGATGAGGCTCCACGCCATCATTTGGCGCCGTCTGTGGGAACCCGCTCTGAGATCGCCGTCGTTGAGACTCGGCGTTCTAAGGACAAGGGACTCCCAAGGTCTCAGTCCGCGCCTGAGATACAACCGGCCGCTGAGCAGACACTCCCAGGGACTTCTACGCCTGAGGAAGACCGCCCTCTGGTAATCACCATGAGTTTCCTGAGGGACTTCCAACGTTCGGTCGTGGCTGAAATGACCCAGCAAATCGACCGGAGATGGCCGCAGCAAACACAGGCCCAGAGCCCCCCCTCACCAACACGCCCTCGGGAGAAAAGCCCCAAGTCTACTCATCGCAGCTCGGGAAGTGGAGATCCGCGCGAAGAATCGTCCACGGAAAATATGCCCATCGGGAAACAGCCTGTGGGACGAAAGAGGTCTGAGCGACCAAGGGTTTTGCAGCGAAGAAGTTCGTCGGCTGAGGCGAGGTCCCCGTCTCCTCAGCGCCGAACTCGCTCCCCGAAGAGGCGCCGGCAGTCTCCCTTCCCCGAAGGAGGGCCGAGTACCACAGTGCTTATGGAGAGGATACTAGCACGGCTAGATAGAGTGGAGAAGCAAATGGCCAGAAAACCTGTCTGGGCCAGACTCTCGGGGACCTTCTGCGAAGATGACTCCCCTTTCACTCGTGCCGTTGCTGAAGCAGCCATGCCAGGTGACTTCAGAGTGCCTCGGCTGGAGATATATGATGGCCGCACTGATCCACAGGCCCATCTGACGAAATACAGACGCAGCATGATAATGCACGGTGCTGATGACGCTACCATGTGCAAATGCTTTGAAGTCACCCTCACAGGGCCAGCAACTGCGTGGTACAATTCATTGCCTCCAGGGACCATCACTGAGTTCCAGGAGTTGTCCACGGCCTTCACGCAGCAATTCATCGGGAGCAGGCCGACTGCGAAGATGCCTGTCCAGATGTTCGACATAGAGCAGAGAAACGGAGAGACCATCCGAGACTATGTCGAAAGGTTCAACAGGGAAGCCCTGAGCGTCCCAGACTTTCGGCCCGAAATCCGCATTCTTGCCATGACACGGGGCCTTCGGCGGGACTCACAGCTGTTCTACGAGTTCTCAAAGGACCCCCCGGACACCCTCGGAGAATTTTATCGAAGGGCCGAACAGCACATGACAGCCGAGGAGCTGAGAATGGCTGGGCCAAAGTCAGACAACCACCGCGCCGAAGGGTCCAATCAGCAAGCCCGTAATCCTACCGAACAGGCAGGACGATCTCGGAGGATGCGGGGAAGGAAGCCTCAAAGTTTCACGCCCCTGAGCACCACACGGACCAACATCCTCATGGCGCTGGAAAGGCAAGGGACGCAGATTCGGCGGCCAAGGGCCATGACCGCCGATAATAAGAAGAATGCAAAGAAGTTCTGCCAGTTTCATCGCGACCACGGTCATGACACCGAAGACTGCTTCCAGCTGAAGAAGTACATAGAGTCGCTGATAAAACAGGGCCAACTTCGGAATTACCTGAGGATGCCATCCCCGAAAGGCAGAAAAATGGAGGAAGAAAGGGCCGAAGATGAGGACTATGACTCCGACAGGCGGAGAAACCGAAGTCCAAAAAGGCGCCCTCCACCTCCTTCAGGGGTTATCCAAACAATCACCACGGGGCTCCCATCCTCGGAAAGAAAGCGAAAGGTCAGAGAAATTGCAATCACGGAATATCAAAATCCAGCAAAAAAGCTGGCCCGCAAAAATGGATCCACCATCGTCTTCCCCCACGACGATCCACTGCTGATCATGGCGAGGATAGGGAACTGGGACGTCAAAAGGGTGCTACTTGATGATGGATCAAATGCTGACGTCCTATTCTCGCACTTACTGCCGAACTTGGGCATCTCCAGCAGCGAGCTTAAGCCTGTCACCACGAAGAGCTTGTAGTACTGAAGAAAAACTACAAAGTGAGGTTTTATTTTGAAAACGCCGCACATACAGAGGAAGGCGTTGAAATAGCAGTACGAGTTCGGTGGGAGTTGGTTAACGGCAATGCCATGGAAGTTGCAGAATGCGCTAACCATCTTCGAGGGGGATACCGAAGTCCGGCCTTCAATTGGGCTCAGAAAACGGTGATTTCATCACTTCGGTTGGAGAAAGGAAATTGGTCAGAACGGGGCAACCTCGTCACAGAGTAAGAGGGTAAGAAAAACTTTTTCTTCCACTTCGCTAGTTTTGCCGGAGTAGTGCAGCAGGGGTGAGAAAGAAGAGGTTGCCAACTCTCGGGAACAGGCATGATGAAAACGAGTTCAGGAAAAACAAGGAAAACGAGTTCGGGAAAAACAAAGAAGAAGCTTTGAAAAAAGCAAAAGGACTAAAACCCACCAAAGGTCTTGCCGGAATCTGGATTTCTGGAAGCCGTCGTGAAAAGTGGTCGGAAAAACGCCTGAAAAAGGAGAACCGCCGCGGAAAATCGGGAGAGAATTAGAAGGCAGAAGAAAGCAAAAGCAGAAGCAAAAAGAGGGTTATGACAGGGCTGGTATATATAGGCCGAGAAGGCCAGGTGAACCGTCGTCATTAGTACCCCTCGGAAGGCGAAGCGTCGCCATAACTGCTAAATGCGCCTGAAAAGTCGCGCCTGCCGTACTCAGTGCATTCCCACCCAATAATAGTGTGCCATGTGTCGGTCATCGCGCAGCAAACGTGCCACGTGTCGTCCATCACGTCGAGCACGCCCTCTGACACCATTTGGTCTAGAGGCGCCGCCCTAGACTGACTCTGCTGGACACAGGACGCGACGCATGAGCAGACCTATAAAGGCAAAAAAGTAGGTTACCTCGAAGACACCAAAAGACAGCCTGTGACTTCGGGCAAAAGGTCTATCTTCGGTACAAGGTTATCCTATTTTCCCTCGCCACGAGGACACCAAGAGACAGCCTGTGACTTCGGGCAGAAGGTGTATCTTCGGCACAGGGACAGCCTATCTTCTCGCGCCTCGAGGACGCAAAAAGGGCTGCCCATCGCTTCAGGCAGAAGAAGGCGTCTTCGGCGCAGATATCACAACCACAGGACCCGAAAACCGATGAACCGAAGTTTCTCACTTCGGCTTTTCGGAGGGGGGCCTGTGATAGCCAAAGGCTATTGCCTCCTCGGTAGTAACTCCCTGCCAGAATATTGGCCGAGGAGTCTGACGTCACCCAAGAGAGGATCTTTTTACTGACCTCGGAAGGTGCGAAGTCAAACACTATGAGCTCGAGACTTCGGTTAGCTCGTCAGGAATTCCGAGGATAACACCGTCTCCATCGAGGGGCCAAACTGACCGTCTTCGGGTAAGAAAGCCATCTCTCTGAAGCAAGGAAGAATCTCCCCGAAGGCAGAAGCCCCGAAGAGGATCTTCCCCGAACAAGAAACACCTGAACAAGGGAATCACCGGACTATGGGTATAAGTCCCGAAGAAGGTGTTCATCAAGGGAACTCCCAGAACTATGGGATAGATCCCGAAGGAGGTGCTCGCACCAAAAGACGGATAGAATCCGAAGAGGGTGCACGCACCGAAGGGCGACCTCGCCCAGGGGACCTCGGGAGTACGATATGAGCATTTAAGGAGCCTCTGACATGTCGCCCACAAGCCCTACACGTCACATCAGAACGGCGAACTGACACGCCGCAGCCGCCCCAGTCCTGACACAACCTGTCCGGGTCCAGGGCTAAAGGAGGCTGCAAACGGCTGCCTGTCCCCTAGGTCCAAAAGTACAGATCAAATCCGACCGAACACGTGTCATGATCTGAACGGACCAGCTACTCCTATAAATACTAGGAAATGGGACTGGGCAAAGGATGGGCATTTTCCTCCCTCTGAGAAAACACAAAACAGGCAAGACACTTGATCCCTTAGTGTTCTTCCTCCACTTTCACTCAGAAAACTGACTTGGGCGTCGGAGGGTCCTCCCCGGAAAAGCAAACCGGGGACCTCCTAACCTCTTCTTTGAGCTTTTCAGGCACACTCAGCTGGGAAACCAGAGCTCCAGGCGCTTGCCTCCTCAGGAAGTCTCCCCACCTGTCAACATGACAAAAACGAAAATGCCTCGGGGCATCATATATAGGAGGGTGTGAATGAATAAACTTGCCTGACATCACTCACTCAGATTATGACACATGTTCGGTCAGATGCAATCCATACATTCGGGCGTGGGGGCCTCCTGCCGGCTACAGACTATTTTGACCGAAGGTCAAGGCCAGGCTAGGTCTGCGTGATAGGACGTGTGCGGCGGTGGCGTGTCAGAGCGTGTATGAAAGCGGCATCTTGTGTACAAGGGCGGCATGTCAGAGGCTCCTTAATTGGTTCTTCCGTACTCTTGAGATCCCTTTGGTAGAAAAGAACTCTTCAAAACTGGAAGGCTTTCCCCTTAGGTCATTTCAGTAATCCGGGAGTCCCTTCACCACAGATGGTTCCCTTCGGGGATGTTCTCCCCTGCTGAAGGTGGTGAGTCTTTTTCTTCCAAAGCCGGTTTGATCACCTTACCGAGGATGGCAATGCACCGTATTCCTGAGGTCAGTACTGTCATTCATAGTGGCAATGATGGATCACCGTGGTCAGATGTTCGAGGTGTCATACCCCCTTTTTCTGAGGTTGGTGCTCACATTCCTTGTTGGTGACGCTTGACTTTCCGAGGGTGGTGCTTTGCCCGAGCTTATGGGTTTGAAGGGCGATATCACTTCGGCTATCACACATGATGAAACTCTTGGGGTCCTAATCAAGGGTTAGGTTTTAAAACATGTTTTTGACTCCCGGGAATCGACCTAAAATCTTAAGATGCAAAATTACCATACTCTCCTCGAAACCTAGTAAACCTTAACTAGCTTGCTTGACCTTAAAATGAGGTATTAAACTAGGTATTTGTTAATTAATACTCCATAGTTGAGCTTTTCGCCAAAAGGGCTATAACAGATAGGGTGTCTAGGCCTACCGCACTTCCTAAGAATGCATTACAAGTGCTACAACCCACTAGTCAGTTTCACCCTAATCCGAATGTATTATATCACATAGGTTACTCCCAATTATTATAATATCCCTTTTATCCAATGATGATCCACAACAAACATACCAGATATTACCTGATGCATGTGCATCAACCCACACTGAATTAATAGGATATCTTGTTAGTAGGAAACTGGCCTAAATTTAGGTCCCAAAGCTAATAAAAAGCTCATGCTAGGGCCCTAAGTAGACCGATAAGGGAACTCCACCATGGATGGAAATATTATACCATAATTATGGGATAAGCTATTGGATTCCTCCCCCATGATGAATTCCTTGGAGTTGTCCCTAGCTATAGGACTTCCAATCACCAATCTTGAGGTATGACATTCTAGGTTTTCATTCTCTCTCTCTGCTAATCCTTGCTAGAAGTCTGATTTGAGCATTAAAGGATGTATCCTAAGGGCTTGATGTTATCTTTGTGTGTAGCTCACCAGTTCGTGATTCGTCAAGCTTTTGGGCTAGGCCTATAGTCTCCCATTAATTGTTAATTTGGCACCGTCTCTGGGAACACGGTAAATACTCAGAGGTCACATTTGGAGAACCAAGACTTGCCAATGAATGAGCATGAGATCCATCACCCCTACTGCATATGTAGAGCTCACAAGCGTAGAAGCATCTTAAAGGGCTGATCCGAAGGATGCCGCATAGCTCGATAGGGACCTCCACAAGGGTAAGAGCCCTGTTCCCCTAAACGATGATCTATTCTAGGCCATGCAATAGGACTTGTTTTAGAAATTGAGGGGAACACTGCAACATGAAATCTGAAAAGCCTTATCTAGGGTGCGGACCCATGAAATCAGTGTTATCAAATAGAGACTCGACCAAAATGAGCTGTGAATATGGGTTCCCAAGCCCCCTAAGAAAGGCCTTGGCATTGTCATTAATATAGAGTACATGTGCCTGTAACCTTTTATGGATAAGATTATCAATGCTCATGCTCCTGAAGCATTCCACATGCCTAAAATCAACTTTTACGATTGCCTGACCAATCAAGTTAACCATCTATAGACATATGTTACCTCTATGAAACTTGAGTTAGCCTTCATTGTAACTCTATGTAGGGCCTTTTGATAGCGAAACGGCTATTACCCTTAAAGAACTCCCAAGTGTCCTGTTGAGCACTACCCTCGGTGAGTATGTGTGACCAACTTTGGAGAAAAGGTGTCCTCACTGTCCTCGAAGGGAGCACTGCCTGATAATCGAAGAGCGACAAGTCTCGAGGTCTCCTGATTATATAGCTAGAAACCACCCTCAGTTAGAGCCTTGCCCTAACCTCGGGGAACTGTCATACACCACCCTTAGCGAGGTTACATGACCAACTTCGGGAAAAGTTGTCTTTCACTACCCTCGGATCTGTGAACCTACCAACCTTGGGAAAGTTGATCCACCACCCTCGCCGAAGGAAAACGTCTCCCGAAGGTGACCCATTCTGCCGAAGGGCCTTCCCTAATAGCCCTCAGGGAAAATCTCTGGCCGAAGGGGTGGGCTCTCACGGAGATATGACAAAAATGGTTAAGGAGCCTCTGACAAAGATACCACGAACATGCCCTTGCACTCTGGCCAGAACGGCCTACGGCCAGCTAGAGGTACCTATCTCTAAAAGTATGGATCAAATCTGACCAAACACGTGTCACGATCTGAATAGGCTGTGTCAAATGGCCTCCTTCCTCCGCCCTCCTATAAATACTCAAAAAGGACCTTGGTAAGCACAAGACATAGAATTCATGCTATTTTCCCACTCTCTGTTCCTTGCTACTACTACTCTCACAAACATTGACTTGGGCATCGGAGGCACCTCCCTTAAAAAAACATTCCGAGGAGCTCCTAACCCTTGTTCTTTTGACCGTTTCAGGCACCTTCATACCAGAAGTCTTTCCTCCATGCCAACATGTCATATAATGAGGATGCCACTGGGCATCATTTGGCGCAATCTATGGAAACTCATTCTCAGGTAACCAACATTGAGACCCAACGTTCTAAGGACAAGGGACTCCCAAAGTCCCCGTTAGCGCCGGAAGCTTAAATGGCAACTAAACAACCTGTAGTAGAGACTTCATTGCCTAAGGACGATGAGCTTTCTATGAGGCTTTCAGCACTCTGTTGTGGCCGATATGAGCCAACAGCTTGACCGAAGGTGGTCTCAGCTACCCCCGGGGGTAAGGGCTTCTTCACCAACTACCGGCCTGGAGAAAAGTCCTAAGTCACCACACCAGAGTTCAAGAAGTGGGGATTTCCATGGCAAGTGCTCAATGGAGAACATACCACCCAGAGGACGTTGAGCTGGAGAAGTGGCATCAAAGGGGCCCAAAACTTCCTGCTGGCGAAGTCCATCCCCGAATGGGAAGTGCCAATCCCCCCACCGCTGGAGTTATTCTTCGAAAAGGAGATGATACCTTCTGTTGCCGGCAACCACTAGGCAACGAGCGGAAAACAGCGCTACCACCCTTATGGAGAAGATCCTAGAGATGTTGGAAAAGGTAGAAAGGCAGATCTCCCGGAGGCCTGTTTGGTCAAGGTTGTCAGAGACCTTCACCGGAGAAGAGTCATCCTTAATCCGTGCAGTAGTAGAGGCACCTATGCCAAGTTTCTTCCAAGTACAATGTTTGGAAATGTATGATGGGCGCAATGACCCCCAAACTCACTTAACGAAATATAGGTGCAACATGGTGTTGAACGGTGCTGATGATGCCACCATCTGCAAGTGCTTCGAAGTCACCCTTTCAGCGCTGGCAAATATATGGTATAACTCCCTGGCTCCCGGAACCATAATGGGTTTCCAGGAGTTATCCACCGTATTCACCCAGCAGTTCATCAAAAGTAGACCGATGGCAAAGATGCTCGTCCAAATGTTTAACATAGCCCAAAAGAATGAGGAGACCATTTGGGACTATGTTGAGAGGTTCAATCGAGAAGCCTTGAGTGTGCCCGACTTCCACCCAAAATCTGCATCCTTGCCATGATTAGGGGCTTCGGAGAGATTCACAACTCTTTTGCGAGTTCTCCAAGGATCCTGCTAACACCCTCGGAGAATTCTACCAAAGGGCAGAATAGCACATGATGGCCAAAGAACTGAAGATGGGAGGGCTGAAGAACTGAAGATGGGAGGGCCGAAGTCTGATCACAATCATTCCGAGGGTTAGAGTTACCAACCTCGATACCCAACTGAGGGCGAGGAGAGACCTCGGAAACCAAGGGGGAAGAAGGCAATGTCTTTCACTCCCTTGAACACTATAAGGACGAACATACTCATGGCTATAGAAAGGCAAGGAGCCGCCATCCAGCGTCCGAAGGCCATGACCTCGAAAAACAAGAAGAATATGGAGAATTTTTGTCAATTCCACCGGGACCATGGGCACGATACCGAGGATTACTTCCAACTAAGAAAGTACATTGAATCTTTAATCAAGCAGGGGAAGCTCAGGTGCTACCTACAGATCCCATCCTCGAAAGGAATGAAGAAAGAAGAGAGGAAAGGAGAAGATGGGGACTATGATTTTGACCGACATCAGAACTGAAATCCCAGGAAGCATCCATTACCTCCGACCGAAGTGTTCCAGACAATCACCACTAGGACACCCTCGGCCAAGAGGAAAAGCAAAGTCCAGGAAATCTCGATGATGGAGTTTGGAAACCCATAAAACAAGCTTGTTCGGAAAGATGGATCTATCCTGAAGTTCCCTCATGATGACCCCCTCTTAATCATGGCAAGGATAGGGAGCTACGATGTCAAAAGAGTGCTAATTGACGATGGCTCCAATGTCGACATTCTAATCTTCTACTTGTTCCCAAACTTGGGCATCTCAAAAGAGGATCTCAAATTTGTTACCTCCCCTACCTTTGGAGTAGGTCCGTCCGAACACCCTATGCTCAGGTGGATTGATCTACCCTTAATGCTAAGGGGAACTTCGGTGCAGGACAAGAAAGCGCTCTTTGGCTCCACAATGACAAGGTTCATTGTCATAGACGTTCCCTCTTCCTACAATGCTATCCTTGGAAGGAAGACACAAGGAAATCTTCACATTCGCCCTGATGTGAAGTACCTAACGGTCACCTTTGGCACAAAGGAAGAGGATGTGGAAATATTCATTGATTAAGGCAAAGTAAGGAAAGTCTTCGTGAAGGCAAGGCAGAAGCCGATGAAAGTTCATGTACAGACTTTAGAAGAAAATGCCATGGCTTGAGAAGAAGCAATGGGAGAAGAACCAAGCGACTCTGTAAAAATAGAAACCATGGATGTAGAGCTTGATAGCTAAGGTGCCGATCACCGTCCGAAGGCACGGGTTCGGACAAAGCACCAACCTCGGAAGAGAAATCACCCACCATAGTAGGAAGGATGTTCGACCTCCCAAGGTCCAACCTCGGCGTTTCTCCATTCCAGGAAATGACAATGCCAACCTCGGGGGGACGAGTAAGCCATCCTAAAAAATGGGGGTGTCTTCGAGAAAGGTCATCTTCGGGAAATATACTCCTGCGATACCAAAAGCGACCTTAGAAGACAAGTTCTCCGAAGAGGTCACATTTACCATGACACACGAAGGAAATGCTGAAGGGCATCATCTGGCGCCATCTGTGGGAAATCACACCCAGGTCACCGTCGTTGAAACTTGGCGTTCTAAGGACAAGGGACTCCCGAGGTCCCCGTCCGTGCCAGAAGCTCAACCGGCAACCGAACAAACTGCGGCAGGGACTTCCTAGCCCGAGGATGAGCGTCCACTGACTATTATTATGGCCTTCCTGTGTGAATTTCAGTGCTCTGTTGTGGCCGAAATGATGCAGCAGTTAGACCAAAGATGGCCATAGCCAACCCCAGGACGAAGGCCCTCATCACCAGCACCTCGGCGTGAGAAGAACCCCCGATCCACTCATCGGAGCTCAGGAAGTGGGGATCAACGCGATGAGTCCTCAACGGAAAACATACCCCTTACGGCACGACTTATGGGAGAAACGGGGCCAAAGCATCCCAAGGCTCCCCGCCGAAGGAGTTCCACCCCTAAGGCAGGGTCACCATCTCCGCGGCGCCGAAGTCAATCCCCAAAGAGAAGACGTCAGTCTCCATTCCCAGAAGCCTACAGACACCAGGAAGAAGAACCCAGCGCCTTACTCCTCATGGAGAAAATTCTAAAGAGGATAGAAAGAGTGGAGAGACAAGTAGCTCGGAAGCCCGTCTGGGCTAGATTGTCAGAAACATTCAGTGGAGACGAGTCACCATTCACCCGAACAGTGGTCGAGGCACCTATGCCAAGCGATTTTCGGGTACCTCGGCTGGAAACCTACGATGGCCGAACCGACCCCCAGGCTCATCTGACCAAGTATAAGCGCAGTATGGTACTGCACGGAGCTGATGATGCTACCTTGTGCAAATGCTTTGAGGTCACCCTTGCTGGGCCGGCCACGGCATGGTACAACTCGGTGGCTCCTGGAGGCATCATGGAGTTCCAAGAACTGTCTGTTGCCTTCACGCAGCAGTTCATTGGGAGCCGCCTGATGGCGAAAATGCCAGTCCAAATGTTTGATTTAGCGCAGAAAGGTGGTGAAACCATACGCGACTATGTCGAAAGGTTCAACAGGGAAGCCTTGAGTGTCCCAGATTTCAGGCCGGAGATACGTATCTTGGCCATGACACGAGGACTTTGGAGAGACTCCCAGCTGTTCTAAGAGTTTTCCAAAGATCCCCCCATCACGCTCGGTGAATTCTACCGAAGGGTGGAGCGGCACATAACCGCCGAAGAACTGACAATGGGAGGCCCGAGGTCCGATCATGTCCGTAGCGAGAGACCAAGACATCAAACTCGCTACCCAACTGAAACAAGTGGGCACCCTCGGAAGTTTAAGGGAAGGAAGCCAATTGCCTTCACTCCCCTGAACACCACGAGGATGAACATCCTGATGGCGATGGAAAGGCAAGGGACTCAGATTGAACGTCCGAGGGCCATGACCTCGAACAACAATAAGAATATGAAAAAATTCTGCCAATTTCATCGAGACCACGGGCATGATACCAAAGATTGCTTCCAACTGAGGAACTACATAGAGACACTGATAAAGCAAGGACAACTTCGGCGTTACCTGCGCATACCCTCCCCGAAGGGAAGGAGGGAAGAAGAAGGAAAGGTAGAGGACGAAGAGTACGACTCCGACAGGCATCGAAACCGAAGTCCGAAAAGGCGTCCCCCGCCCCCGGCAGGAGTAATACAAATGATCACCACAGGGCTGCCGTCGGCGGAAAGAAAAAGAAAAGCCAGAGAGATTTCAGTAATGGAGTACGGGAATCCATCAAAGAAGCTCACTCGAAAGGACGGATCCACCGTCATTTTTCCCCATGACGATCCTTTGCTGATTATGGCAAGGATAGGAAGCTGGGACGTCAAGAGAGTACTACTTGACGATGGCTCAAACGCAGACGTCCTATTCTCCCACCTATTACCAAGCTTGGGGATATCGAGAAGCGACCTCAAATCTGTCACTTCCCCTACTTTTGGAGTGGGGCCGTCCGAACTTCCCGTCCTTGGATGGGTAGATCTTCCCCTGATGCTGAAGGGAACTTCAGCAAACAACAGAAAGGAGCTGTTCACCTCCATAATGACAAGGTTCATCGTCATCGATGTCCCTTCATCATATAACGCCATTCTTGGAAGGCAAACGCAAGGAAACCTCCACATTCGCCCGGATGTGAAGTACCTAACTGTCACCTTCGCCACCAAGGATGGAGATGCTGAGATCTTCATCGACCAGGGGGAGGTGCGAAAGGTGTTTGTAAAGGCAAAAAAAGCCCCAGCGGTGAATTGTGCACAGAATACAAAAATGAAGGGGCTACCCGCACAAGAATCAGAAGAACAAGGAACAGAGGATCCCAAGAAAGTAGAAACGGAAGAGATAGAGCTTGTCCCAGGCCGAAACACCCGAGTAGGGAAAAAATTGGCCAAAGGAGACAAGGAAAAGCTTGTATCTTTCCTACTAACGAATAAAGATCTGTTCGCCTACTCGCTGAAAGACATGCCTGGGGTAGACCCTAACATAATACAGCATAGCCTCAAAGTAAACCTAGAGGCAAAGCCGCTCCGCCAAAAGAAGTGAAGCCTTTCGGCGCACAAAAACAACTTCATCAAAACTGAAGTCCAACACCTGTTAGATGCAGGTGTAATCAGGGAAGTCAAATACCCCGAATGGCTAAGCAATGTAGTCATCGCCACGAAAGAAGGGAGCAACAAGCTTCGAATGTGCATAGACTTCCGAAATGTAAATGATGCTTGTCCTAAAGATTCATATCCTCTCCCGCCGATAGATCAACTGGTGGACTCGACCGCTGAATATGGACTCCTGAGCTTCCTAGATTCTTTTAGTGGGTACCATCAAGTCAAGATGAACCCCGAGGACGAGGAAAAAACCGCCTTCATCACTGAAATTGGTACGTATTGTTACGTAAGAATGCCCTTTGGGCTAAAAAATGCAGGAGCTACCTACGAGAGGCTGATGAACAAGGTCTTCAGTAGTCAAATAGGGAGAAACATGGAAGTCTACGTGGATGACATGATAGTCAAAAGCAGATTACCTGGTGGCCACATTGCTGACTTGGAGGAAACTTTCCACCAACTTAGAGCATTCGGAATTCATCTCAATCCCGAGAATTGCATCTTCGGCGTAAGTTCGGGCAAGTTCCTCGGATTTATGGTATCGGAAAGGGGTATCGATTCCAACCCAGAAAAAGTCAAAGCTCTACTTGAATTTTGAACTCCTGTCACAACAAAAGATGTGCAAAGGCTTACTGGTAGAATAACCTCCCTTAGCAGGTTCATCTTTAGATATGGGGATCCCTGCCGAGCATTCTTTAAGGTACTCACTAAGGCAGCAAAAAATAGTGGCAACCTCGAAAACAACGATCACCCTTGGAACGAGGATTGCCAAAAGGCCTGGGAAGAACTCAAAGTTTATCTGACCCGACTACCCACTCTTCGGCAACCTCGATGGGGAGAACTCCTCGTGCTATACCTTGCTGTTGCTGAAAAAGCACTAAGCTCGGTTCTCGTAAAGGAAGAAGGAGCGGTGCAATGGCCAGTCTATTACGTGAGCAAATCTCTGCATGGCACCGAAATCAGGTACCCCTTACTACAAAAAGCTATCTATGCCTTAGTACTAGCAAGTAGGAGACTGCGTCCATATTTTCAGGCTCATCCCATCATTGTCCGAAGTAATCTACCCCTTCGGGATGTCATGAAGAGGGTAGACCATTTGGGAAGGCTTTCCAAATGGTGCATAGAGCTCAGAGAGTATGATATCACTTATGAACCAAGGAAAGCAATAAAAGCCCAAGCCCTGGCAGACTTCATTGCCGAAGTACCTTTCGCCGAGAGTGATCAGTTTGACCTTGGCAAAAGTGAGCCAGAATGGACCCTGTTTGTAGATGGGGCCTCCGGCTCTGAGCACCAGGGAGCTGGGGTAGTCATTCGCGGCCCCGAAGGCATGGAAGTAATGAAAGCCATCAAATTCGGGTTTAGTGTCACCAACAATGCGGTAGAGTACGAGGCTTTCATAACAGGGTTGCGCCTTGCTAGAAAGATTGGTGTGAGAAACCTGAAAGCCCACAGTGATTCTCAGCTGGTGGTCCAACAGATGGCAGGGGACTACAGTGCAAAAGATCCAACTTTGGCAAAATACCATGAGCTTGTGTTAAAGCTAATCCGGGAATTTGACACGGTGCATATTGGAAATGTGCCTCGATGAAGCAACACCGAGGTAGATAGTCTGGCGAAGTAAAAAAACTTCACCGAAATATTGAGTCACTCCAGCATTGCGGTAATGAGCACAACAACCTCGGAGGAAGGATGGGAAAATCCTATAAAGAGGTATCTTACAACCTCGGAGCTTCCCGAAGACCCTCGCGAAGCGGAAAAAGTGCGAAGACGTTCTGTACGATACTTCTTAATAGGGGAAGAACTATACCGACAGGGATTTGCAAGTCCATTGCAAAGATGTATTGGCGAAAATGACACTCAGGCAATTCTCGAGGAAGTCCACGAGGGAATCTGCGGTGCCCACATCGGGACTGACGCTTTGGCAGGAGTGATACTTTGCCAAGGGTATTTTTGGCCCACATTAAGAAAGGACGCAAGACAGTTCTTCCAAAAATGTGACAGTTGCCAAAGACACGCAAAAGTTCAAAGATTGCCCTCGGAACTAATAAACTCGACTGACTACCCCTGTCCCTTTGCAGTATGGGGCATTGACGTCATCGGCCCACTCCTGACAGCACCTGGAGGAGTGAAATTCTGCGTGGTCGCAGTAGACTACTTCACCAAGTGGGTAGAGGCAGAGGCCCTAGTAACTATCACAGCAAAGGATATACAAAATTTTGTCTAGAAAGGAATTATATGAAGGTTTGGCATACCGAGGGTGATAGTCGCCGATAATGGTTCCCAGTTTATTGACAAAGGGTTCCAGGAATTCATCACCAACCTCAGAATAAAGATGCACTTCGCCCCCGTAGCTCATCCCCAGAGCAACGGACAAGTAGAGGTGTCTAACAGGACCATAAAAGATGGTCTGAAAAAGAGATTAGGGGAGGCAAAGGGAAAATGTGTTGGGTTTCGGGAGCCAAACAGCGCAGCGGAATTTAACTGAAACCCTCCAAACTGTAGAGTCGAACCACAAAACCTGAACAGTTGACGTGTTCAAGCTCTCTATGGTATCCACACGAGCCTCTTGGGATCACCACGCTTCCACCACGTCCCGGCAGATGCGTTTCTCTTGCGCTCGCAGTGCTAGCTTGCGTCCTCCAAGGAATTGCAAGAGAAGAGTGCGGCTGTCCTTTTGGGAGGCTAGGGCAAGGAGACCTGCGAATTTCTCACTAAAAGTTGTATTTATAGTGAGACTCAACTTCCAGGCCTAATGGGTTTCAAAGCCCTAATCCAATTAGGCTTTAATTTCGGGCTTAATAATGGCTCAACTATTGGGCCCATTATTAATATGAAATTAAAGTGAAACTATAACCCAAATAATTAGCCCATGCACTCTAATAATCCAAATAACTCTATGTGTGAGACCCAATAGGCTCTCACCACATTGGCAATGATCATAAATCACATTTATGATCATAAGCAATGAGCGGTGTCTAGCAACACATCATTGCTACCTAAGTGACAAGATTGTCGGTGATTCGACTAAACCTTTATGATCATCACCGATATATGCCATTGTCCCTTTGTCCAAGATATCAAGACTAAGCACGAGACATGGAATGTGTCACTCTCGTATAGCCCAATCTTTGGTTTCTTGATTACCGAGTAGACCAACTTAAACTGATGACATTGATATCGTATATCAACTCATCCGAGCATGGCCATGCATTTTTCTAAGTCTCACTCTATCAAGGGGCCCGAAGATATCACTCCCGTTACATAGGAGGGACAAATCCCATCTTGATCATACAAATCCCTCCGCATGATATGTGACATACCCAATGACCTCCTTCAAGTTCACTCAGTTACGAGCAACAAAGGAAAGTATCAAAGTATGTGACTCACATGTAGGGAACCTTGATGATCTTAGGTCGAAGGACTACATATACCATGATCACTATGAGAATCACTTATGACACTCATATAACGATCCATGTAGTGTTCTCATGGTGGGTCGGTCCAGTACACAAGTTCTCCAACTTGTACCCATATGTAGACTACATATCTCATATTAGTCTCCACATATGCTAGTCGTTATGTATTATTGCAACCCGCTCCACAATAATACTAGACTAGGGACGTTTAAGAATATCATTATTCTAGGGTTACAATTATGTTTATTACGTTACGCAGAAACAAAACAACAAACATAATTGCTGGATTAATGCCTTAATAAAATATCATGACTCAATGTGCAAAAAATACAATCATCTCATGATTGGCTTTTGGGCACAACACTAACAATCTCCCACTTGCACTAAAAGCCAATCATCCATGTATCTAATACCGATGGACCTAGAATGGCTATCATGCTTCTGCTGCGTAAGGGGCTTTGTCAGTGGATCAGCAATGTTGCTGTCTGTCGAAGTCCTGCATATCCTTACATCACCCCTCTCGATGATCTCCCTGATGAGATGATAGCGTCGGAGTATGTGTTTGGATCGCTGGTGAGATTGAGGTTCCTTAGCCTGTGCGATTGCTCCATTGTTGTCACAATAGAGCTCTATCGGGTCGGCAATGCTTGGAACCACTCCAAGTTCAGTGATGAACTTCTTGATCCAAACTGCCTCCTTCGCAGCATCAGAGGCGGCAATGTACTCAGATTCTGTTGTAGAGTCAGCTACTGTCTCTTGCTTTGAACTCTTCCAGCTCACAGCACCACCACCAATACAAAACACATAACCAGATTGCGATCTAAAATCATCCTTATCGGATTGGAAGCTTGCATCGGTGTAACCCCTTACAACGAGCTCATCTTCACCTCCAAAGACCAAGAATGCATCCTTAGTCCTTCGTAAGTACTTAAGGATGTTCTTAACAGCTGTCCAGTGACTCTCACCGGGGTTCGATTGGTACCTACTCGTCATGCTCAAAGCATATGAGACATCGGGATGAGTACATATCATGGCATACATGATAGATCCAATTGCTGAGGCATATGGAATCTTACTCATGCGCTCTCTCTCCTCGGGTGTACTCGGACACTGAGATCTAGAAAGAGTTATACCATGTGACATGGGCAAGAATCCTTTCTTGGAATCTTGCATGCTAAACCTCTTTAGCACCTTGTCAATATATGTACTTTGACTTAGGCCAAGAAGCTTTCTAGATCTATCTCTATAGATCCTGATGCCTAACACATAGGCTGCTTCACCCAAGTCCTTCATAGAGAAACATTTCCCTAGCCAAGTCTTCACAGACTGTAGCTCAGGAATGTCATTCCCGATGAGTAGTATGTCATCTACATACAACACCAAGAAGACAATAGCGCTCCCACTAACCTTCTTGTAGACACAAGGTTCATCTTCATTTTTGATAAAACCAAACTCTTTGATTGCATCATCAAAATAAAGATTCCAACTTCGAGAAGCTTGCTTCAGTCCATAAATGGACCTTTGCAACTTGCACACTTTATTGGCATTCTCAGGAGTGACAAAACCCTCAGGTTGTGTCATGTACACATCCTCAAGTAGCTTTCCATTTAGGAATGCAGTTTTGACATCCATTTGCCATATCTCATAATCATAGTGTGCAGCAATAGCAAACAAAATTCGGATGGATTTAAGCATAGCAACTGGTGAAAAAGTTTCATCATAGTCAATACCATGAATTTGCTTGAAACCTTTTGCAACCAATCGTCCCTTAAAGGTAATCACATTACCATCCATGTCAGTTTTCTTCTTGAAAACCCATTTGCACCCTATGGGTTTTACCCCTTCAGGTGGGTCAACCAAAGTCCATACTTGGTTTTCATACATGGATTCCATCTCGGATTTCATGGCCACTAGCCACTTCTCAGAGTCAGGCCCCGACATAGCTTGTTGGTAGGTTGTGGGCTCATCCTGATCCATGAGCATCACATCACCAGTGTGAGTCATGAGAAATCCATATCTCTCAGGCTCACGCCGAATCCTACCAGACCTACGTGGGCTCTGTGCTACAGGAACAGACTCTTGAACCACAACATCTTGTGGTGTCTGTTCAGGTTCCATTTCAGGTTCGATGTCTCCTTGTTGTTCTTGAATTTCTTCAAGTTCTACTTTCCTCCCACTAGTTCCTTTAGAGATAAACTCTTTCTCTAAAAAGACACCAGTTCGAGCAACAAACACTTTTTGCTCAGAAGGATTGTAGAAATAGTAACCCTTTGTTTCTTTGGGATACCCAACAAAAAGGCATTTTTGAGATTTGGGCCCTAGTTTGTCAGAGGATTGACGTTTCACATAAGCGTCACAGCCCCAAATCTTCATAAAAGACAAATTGGGACGCCTCCCACTCCATATCTCATATGGTGTCTTTTGAACCGATTTAGATGGAACTCGGTTTAGTGTAAAAGCGGCTGTCTCTAGAGCATGTCCCCAAAAGGAGTTTGGAAGGTCAGCTTGACTCATCATAGAGCGAACCATGTCTAACAGAGTTCGATTTCTCCTTTCAGATACACCATTCCATTGAGGTGTACCTGGTGGAGTGAGTTGTGATACTATACCACACTCCTTCAGATAGTCAAGGAATTCTCGATCCAAGTACTCTCCACCTCGATCTGATTGAAGCACTTTGATACTCTTCCCGAGTTGATTCTCTACTTCATTCTTGAATTCTTTGAACTTTTCAAAGGATTCTGACTTGTGTCTCATGAGATACACATAGCCATATCTGCTAAAGTCATCAGTGAAAGTAATGAAGTATTGGAAGCCTCCTCCAGCTTGTGTAGACATAGGGCCACATACATCACTATGTATGAGTCCTAGTAAGTCATTAGCCCTTTCACTTTGCCCTATGAATGGGGCTTTGGTCATCTTGCCCAACAAACATGACTCACATGTCTCATATGATTCAAAATCAAATGAGTCCAAGAGTCCATCCTTATGGAGCTTGGATATGCGGGTCTCATTTATATGGCCCAAGCGACAGTGCCAGAGATAGGTCGGGTTTGAATCATTTAATCTGACCTTCTTGGTATTCACATTATAGATTGGATCTTCGAGGTCTAGAACATACAACCCATTGCTAAGTTGAGCACTACCATAAAAGATTTCATTCAAATAAATAGAACAACATTTGTCCTTTATTATAAATGAAAAACCTTTCTTGTCCAAACAAGAAACAGAAATCAAATTTCTACTAATAGTAGGCACAAAGTAGCAGTTGTCTAATTCTAAAACTAATCCACTAGGTAAAGTGAGAACATAAGTCCCTACGGCTAAGGCAGCAACCCTTGCTCCATTTCCAACACGTAGGTCCACTTCACCTCGGGCCAATCTTCTACTTCTACTTAGATCCTGCACATTTGCACAAATGTGAGATCCACATCCAGTATCCAATACCCAAGATGAGGAAGTAGAAAAGTTAGCCTCTATAACAAAAATACCTGAAGTGGAAGTCTTACTTCCCTTTTCCTTAGCAAGTTCTTCAAGATAGAGCTTGCAATTGCGCTTCCAGTGTCCAGGTTGCTTACAATGGAAGCACTCCCCTTCCTTTGCCACACCACCCTTTGGTTTCAGTGCAGCTGAAGAAGAATTAGCATTGGACTTTCCATTAGCTTTATCCTTCTTCTTGTTGGCTTTTCCCTTTCCCTTGCCCTTTTGAACCATCAAAATGGGCTTAGCCTTCTTAAGGTTTTGCTCAGCAGTTCTCAACATGTTGAGCAATTCAGGGAGGGACTTGTCAAGGTCGTTCATGTTATAGTTCATGACGAACTGACTGTAGCTTTCAGGCAACGATTGCAAGACTACATCAATAGCCAACTCTTTCTGAAGAGCAAATCCCAAATTCTCAAGATTCTCAATGTACCCAATCATCTTGAGCACATGAGGACCCACGGGACTTCCCTCAGACATCTTGCACTGAAACAATGCCTTAGAGGTCTCAAACCTCTCATGCCTAGCTTGCTCTTGGAAAAGCATTTTGAGATGTTCGATCATATCGAACGCCCCCATGTTCTCATGTTGCTTCTGAAGCTCAGATTCCATGGTAATAAGCATGAGGCATGCAACATCCAAAGCATCATCAGAATGCCTCTTGTGAGCATCCCTTTCAGCTCTTGGAGCAGTGGCAGCAGGCTCATTCGGAATGGGCTGCTCTAGGACATAAGCCTTTCTCTCTTGTTTGAGGACTATCCTCAAGTTTCGGTACCATTTGAGAAAGTTGGTCCCATTCAGTTTTTCCTTCTCAAGGATCGATCGCAACGAAAGTGTCGATGTGTTTTGTGCCATGGTTATCTACAACAGTAAATATGCAGTGTAAGAGTCATGTATTTTAATTCATTTAATAAGGACTTTTATTAAACGATACTCCCACTATTTTCCTCAAAATAATAACCCTCGATATTATTTCGGAACACCTCGGCGCTAAGGTATTCTAGTGGGCCAAGATCCATATTTGACCACAACCTGAGTCAGCTTTGGCTTTTCTCTCAAGTTACAGCTATTTAGGTAGGCAACTCCTTGCCAATTGCATCTTATGCAACTCTTGGATAGTTGGGTGAACAACACTTGTCCAAGCTCATCTCATGAACTTAAGCCCAACTCTATGCCTCTAAGTCCCTAATCCTATTAGGATGACTTAGTTAAGTCGGACCCAAAGTTAGCAATTTGGATATCACTATTATCCCATCGCGCCTTACCAAGATGAACATAGGTGCTTTGCTTTGGCAAACCCACCTAATGTTGATCAAAGTCTTGACGAGTGCCAACATTTGGAAGGCATCACATTTAATGACTTAATATTTGTTTGAGGGATTTTTCTTTTGATCTCACCAATTTGTTATCTCCGGTTGTCTTATACATGCATCACATACAAATATAAAACATGCATCTCATGCTTACAAGAAATAAACGTGACATGGTTATAGCCCAAACTATGCGATATTCTCAAGCCAATGAGAATATCATAAAAGCCTAAGAAAAGAAAAGAGTCTTCACAAGCTCCTTCTCTTCCTTTCTTGGTTGCCCTTTTGTTGTCACCTCCTTGGACATACCACCTTGGATGATCCTTGGACATACCACCTTGGATGATCCCATAATGCACCATTACATCAATAATAGAAACCTCGAGTTACATTCGAGGGGAGTAAGGTGAGAAGAGAATGTACAATGAGAGTGAAAAGAAAAGGCACGACTCGCAGGCCGTATTTACAAGTACAACCAATCAAGGGCTATAACCATGCACCATGCTTCAAACACCAATCAGCATATCATGTCAAATCTCATTCAACAAAGATGCATGCCAATTTTCGTGTGTTGATTAACCAGTTTTTATTTATGTGGCGCTTCGCATACGGCGCTCCCGCTGGCCGGTCAACGGACGGTGGTTCCGCTGATCGGTCAGCAGACGAGGTCAACGGGAGCTGTCCTTGCAGGGGGTGTGGGGGGCAGCGCCTCCCGGCGCAAAAAATTCTCTTACAATTGCTTAGCCCGAACTCTTCTATTTCGCGCAAGTAGGCACCCGAGACTCCTCCATTTGAGCCACCAAAAATACCTTACTTTCGGTGCCCGAACAGGTCGAATCCGAACAAAGCTAGGGTTTTTGCAACTATTGCAAGAATCCTAATCCATATCGGTATCTCATACTATTCAATTTCGGGTTAATCTCATTAACCAATTAGTGTCATTTCTTCAGATACGTCATATGTTCATTACGAGTTTCGGTTTCATGCATCATGAATCAATCTAATTAATCATGGCCGAAAAGCAACCGAACACATAGCATCATGCGATTCAACACTCAATCCCGATTTAGGGTTTCACCAGTAGCTCTGATACCACTGTTGGGTTTCGGGAGCCAAACAGCGCAGCGGAATTTAACCGAAACCCTCCAGGATCCAAGTGAAACGGGGTAAACCGGGTGTTCAAAAATTTTCATACCTAATTTTCGGTTGAGATCTCTCACTCAACTGTAGAGTCGAATCACAAAACCTGAACAGTTGACGTGTTCAGGCTCTCTATGGTATCCACACGAGCCTCTCGGGATCACCACGCTTCCACCACGTCCCGGTAGATGCATTTCTCTTGCGCTCGCAGTGCTAGCTTGCGTCCTCCAAGGAATTGCAAGAGAAGAGTGCGGCTGTCCTTTTGGGAGGCTAGGGCAAGGAGACCTGCGAATTTCTCACTTAAAAGTTGTATTTATAGTGAGACTCAACTTCCAGGCCTAATGGGTTTCAAAGCCCTAATCCAATTAGGATTTAATTTCGGGCTTAATAATGGCTCAACTCTTGGGCCCATTATTAATATGAAATTATTGTGAAACCATAACCCAAATAATTCGGTGATTCGACTAAACCTTTATGATCATCACCGATATATGCCATTGTCCCTTTGTCCAAGATATCAAGACTAAGCACGAGACATGGAATGTGTCACTCTCGTATAGCCCAATCTTTGGTTTCTTGATTACCGAGTAGACCAACTTAAACTGATGACATTGATATCGTATATCAACTCATCCAAGCATGGCCATGCATTTTCTAAGTCTCACTCTATCAAGGGGCCCGAAGATATCACTCCCGTTACATAGGAGGGACAAATCCCATCTTGATCATACAAATCCCTCCGCATGATATGTGACATACCCAATGACCTCCTTCAAGTTCACTCAGTTACGAGCAACAAAGGAAAGTATCAAAGTATGTGACTCACATGTAGGGAACCTTGATGATCTTAGGTCGAAGGACTACATATACCATGATCACTATGAGAATCACTTATGACACTCATATAACGATCCATGTAGTGTTCTCATGGTGGGTCGGTCCAGTACACAAGTTCTCCAACTTGTACCCATATGTAGACTACATATCTCATATTAGTCTCCACATATGCTAGTCATTATGTATTATTGCAACCCGCTCCACAATAATACTAGACTAGGGACGTTTGAGAATATCATTATTCTAGGGTTACAATTATGTTTATTAAGTTACGCAGAAACAAAACAACAAACATAATTGCTGGATTAATGCCTTAATAAAATATCATGACTCAATGTGCAAAAATACAATCATCTCATGATTGGCCTTTTGGGCACAACACTAACAATCTCCCACTTGCACTAAAAGCCAATCATCCATGTATCTAATACCGATGGACCTAGAATGGCTATCATGCTTCTGCTGCGTAAGGGGCTTTGTCAGTGGATCAGCAATGTTGCTGTCTGTCGAAGTCCTGCATATCCTTACATCACCCCTCTCGATGATCTCCCTGATGAGATGATAGCGTCGGAGTATGTGTTTGGATCGCTGGTGAGATCGAGGTTCCTTAGCCTGTGCGATTGCTCCATTGTTGTCACAATAGAGCTCTATCGGGTCGGTAATGCTTGGAACCACTCCAAGTTCAGTGATGAACTTCTTGATCCAAACTGCCTCCTTCGCAGCATCAGAGGCGGCAATGTACTCAGATTCTGTTGTAGAGTCAGCTACTGTCTCTTGCTTTGAACTCTTCCAGCTCACAGCACCACCACCAATACAAAACACATAACTAGATTGCGATCTAAAATCATCCTTATCGAATTGGAAGCTTGCATCGGTGTAACCCCTTACAACGAGCTCATCTTCACCTCCAAAGACCAAGAATGCATCCTTAGTCCTTCGTAAGTACTTAAGGATGTTCTTAACAGCTGTCCAGTGACTCTCACCGGGGTTCGATTGGTACCTACTCGTCATGCTCAAAGCATATCAGACATCGGGACGAGTACATATCATGGCATACATGATAGATCCAATTGCTGAGGCATATGGAATCTTACTCATGCGCTCTCTCTCCTCGGGTGTACTCGGACACTGAGATCTAGAAAGAGTGATACCATGTGACATGGGCAAGAATCCTTTCTTGGAATCTTGCATGCTAAACCTCTTTAGCACCTTGTCAATATATGTACTTTGACTTAGGCCAAGAAGCTTTCTAGATCTATCTCTATAGATCCTGATGCCTAACACATAGGCTGCTTCACCCAAGTCCTTCATAGAGAAACATTTCCCTAGCCAAGTCTTCACAGACTGTAGCTCAGGAATGTCATTCCCGATGAGTAGTATGTCATCTACATACAACACCAAGAAGACAATAGCACTCCCACTAACCTTCTTGTAGACACAAGGTTCATCTTCATTTTTTATAAAACCAAACTCTTTGATTGCTTCATCAAAACGAAGATTCCAACTTCGAGAAGCTTGCTTCAGTCCATAAATGGACCTTTGCAACTTGCACACTTTATTGGCATTCTCAGGAGTGACAAAACCCTCAGGTTGTGTCATGTACACATCCTCAAGTAGCTTTCCATTTAGGAATGCAGTTTTGACATCCATTTGCCATATCTCATAATCATAGTGTGCAGCAATAGCAAACAAAATTCAGATGGATTTAAGCATAGCAACTGGTGAAAAAGTTTCATCATAGTCAATACCATGAATTTGCTTGAAACCTTTTGCAACCAATCGTCCCTTAAAGGTAATCACATTACCATCCATGTCAGTTTTCTTCTTGAAAACCCATTTGCACCCTATGGGTTTTACCCCTTCAGGTGGGTCAACCAAAGTCCATACTTGGTTTTCATACATGGATTCCATCTCGGATTTCATGGCCACTAGCCACTTCTCAGAGTCAGGCCCCGACATAGCTTGTTGGTAGGTTGTGGGCTCATCTTGATCCATGAGCATCACATCACCAGTGTGAGTCACAAGAAATCCATATCTCTCGGGCTCACGCCGAATCCTACCAGACCTACGTGGGCTCTGTGCTACAGGAACAGACTCTTGAACCACAACATCTTGTGGTGTCTGTTCAGGTTCCATTTCAGGTTCAATGTCTCCTTGTTGTTCTTGAATTTCTTCAAGTTTTACTTTCCTCCCACTAGTTTCTTTAGAGATAAACTCTTTCTCTAAGAAGACACCAGTTCGAGCAACAAACACTTTTTGCTCAGAAGGATTGTAGAAATAGTAACCCTTTGTTTCTTTGGGATACCCAACAAAAAGGCATTTTTTAGATTTGGGCCCTAGTTTGTCAGAGGATTGACGTTTCACATAAGCGTCACAGCCCTAAATCTTAATAAAAGACAAATTGGGACACCTCCCCTTCAGATAGTCAAGGAATTCTCAATCCAAGTACTCTCCACCTCGATCTGATTGAAGCACTTTGATACTCTTCCCGAGTTGATTCTCTACTTCATTCTTGAATTCTTTGAACTTTTCAAAGGATTCTGACTTGTGTCTCATGAGATACACATAGCCATATCTGCTGAAGTCATCAGTGAAAGTAATGAAGTATTGGAAACCTCCTCTAGCTTGTGTAGACATAGGGCCACATACATCACTATGTATGAGTCCTAGTAAGTCATTAGCCCTTTCACTTTGCCCTGTGAATGGGGCTTTGGTCATCTTGCCCAACAAACATGACTCACATGTCTCATATGATTCAAAATCAAATGAGTCCAAGAGTCCATCCTTATGGAGCTTGGATATGCGGGTCTCATTTATATGGCCCAAGCAACAGTGCCAGAGATAGGTCAGGTTCGAATCATTTAATCTGACCTTCTTGGTATTCACATTATAGATTGGATCTTCGAGGTCTAGAACATACAACCCATTGCTAAGTTGAGCACTACCATAAAAGATTTCTTTGAAATAAATAGAACAAGATTTGTCCTTTATTATAAATGAAAAACTTTTCTTGTCCAAACAAGAAAAAGAAATCAAATTTCTACTAATAGTAGGCACAAAGTAGCAGTTGTCTAATTCTAAAACTAATCCACTAGGTAAAGTGAGAACATAAGTCCCTACGGCTAAGGCAGCAACCCTTGCTCCATTTCCAACACGTAGGTCCACTTCACCTCGGGCCAATCTTCTACTTCTACTTAGATCCTGCACATTTGCACAAATGTGAGATCCACATCCAGTATCCAATACCCAAGATGAGGAAGTAGAAAAGTTAGCCTCTATAACAAGAATACCTGAAGTGGAAGTCTTACTTCCCTTTTCCTTAGCAAGTTCTTCAAGATAGAGCTTGCAGTTGCGCTTCTAGTGTCCAGGTTGCTTACAATGGAAGCACTCCCCTTCCTTTGCCACACCACCCTTTGGTTTCAGTGCAGCTGAAGAAGAACTAGCATTGGACTTTCCATTAGCTTTATCCTTCTTCTTGTTGGCTTTTCCCTTTCCCTTGCCCTTTTGAACCATCAAAATGGGCTTAGCCTTCTTAAGGTTTTGCTCAGCAGTTCTCAACATGTTGAGCAATTCAGGGAGGGACTTGTCAAGGTCGTTCATGTTATAGTTCATGATGAACTGACTGTAGCTTTCAGGCAACGATTGCAAGACTACATCAATAGCCAACTCTTTCTGAAGAGCAAATCCCAAATTCTCAAGATTCTCAATGTACCCAATCATCTTGAGCACATGAGGACCCACGGGACTTCCCTCAGACATCTTGCACTGAAACAATGCCTTAGAGGTCTCAAACCTCTCATGCCTAGCTTGCTCTTGGAAAAGCATTTTGAGATGTTCGATCATATCGAACGCCCCCATGTTCTCATGTTGCTTCTGAAGCTCAGATTCCATGGTAATAAGCATGAGGCATGCAACATCCAAAGCATCATCAGAATGCCTCTTGTGAGCATCCCTTTCAGCTCTTGGAGCAGTGGCAGCAGGCTCATTCGGAATGGGCTGCTCTAGGACATAAGCCTTTCTCTCTTGTTTGAGGACTATCCTCAAGTTTCGGTACCATTTGAGAAAGTTGGTCCCATTCAGTTTTTCCTTCTCAAGGATCGATCGCAATGAAAGTGTCGATGTGTTTTGTGCCATGGTTATCTACAACAGTAAATATGCAGTGTAAGAGTCATGTATTTTAATTCATTTAATAAGGACTTTTATTAAACGATACTCCCACTATTTTCCTCAAAATAATAACCCTCGATATTATTTCGGAACACCTCGGCGCTAAGGTATTCTAGTGGGCCAAGATCCATATTTGACCACAACCTGAGTCAGCTTTGGCTTTTCTCTCAAGTTACAGCTATTTAGGTAGGCAACTCCTTGCCAATTGCATCTTATGCAACTCTTGGATAGTTGGGTGAACAACACTTGTCCAAGCTCATCTCATGAACTTAAGCCCAACTCTATGCCTCTAAGTCCCTAATCCTATTAGGATGACTTAGTTAAGTCGAACCCAAAGTTAGCAGTTTGGATATCACTATTATCCCATCGCGCCTTACCAAGATGAACATAGGTGCTTTGCTTTGGCAAACCCACCTAATGTTGATCAAAGTCTTGACGAGTGCCAACATTTGGAAGGCATCACATTTAATGACTTAATATTTGTTTGAGGGATTTTTTTTTTGATCTCACCAATTTGTTATCTCCGGTTGTCTTATACATGCATCACATACAAATATAAAACATGCATCTCATGCTTACAAGAAAGTAAACGTGACATGGTTATAGCCCAAACTATGCGATATTCTCAAGCCAATGAGAATATCATAAAAGCCTAAGAAAAGAAAAGAGTCTTCACAAGCTCCTTCTCTTCCTTTCTTGGTTGCCCTTTTGTTGTCACCTCCTTGGACATACCACCTTGGATGATCCCATACCACCTTGGATGATCCCATAATGCCATTACATCAATAATAGAAACCTCGAGTTACATTCGAGGGGAGTAAGGTGAGAAGAGAATGTACAATGAGAGTGATAAGAAAAGGCACGACTCGCAGGCCGTATTTACAAGTACAACCAATCAAGGGCTATAACCATGCACCATGCTTCAAACACCAATCAGCATATCATGTCAAATCTCATTCAACAAAGATGCATGCCAATTTTCGCGTGTTGATTAACCAGTTTTTATTTATGTGGCGCTTCGCATACGGCGGTCCCGCTGGCCGGTCAGCGGGCGGTGGTTCTGCTGACCAGTCAGTGGACGGGGTCAAGGGGAGCCGCCCTTGGACGGGGTCGAGGGGAGCCGCAGTTGTCTTACAATTGCTTAGCCCGAAATCTTCTATTTCGAGAAAGTAGGCACCCGAGACTCCTCCATTCGAGCCACCAAAAATACCTTACTTTCGGTGCCCGAACAGGCCGAATCCGAACAAAGCTAGGGTTTTTGCAACTATTGCAAGAATCCTAATCCATATAGGTATCTCATACCTATCAATTTCGGGTTAATCTCATTAACCAATTTGTGTCGTTTCTTCATATATCTCATATGTTCATTACGAATTCCGGTTTCATGCATCATGAATCAATCTAATTAATCATGGCCGAAAAGCAACCGAACACATAGCATCATGTGATTCAACACTCAATCCCGATTTAGGGTTTCACCAGTAGCTCTGATACCACTGTTGGGTTTTGGGAGCCAAACAGCACAGCGGAATTTAACCGAAACCCTCCAGGATCCAAGTGAAACAGGGTAAACCAGGTGTTCGAAAATTTTCATACCTAATTTTTGATTGAGATCTCTCACTCAACTGTAGAGTCGAATCACAAAACCTGAACAGTTGACGTGTTCAGGCTCTCTATGGTATCCACACGAGCCTCTCGGGATCACCACGCTTCCACCACGTCCCGGCAGATGTGTTTCTCTTGCGCTCGCAGTGCTAGCTTGCGTCCTCCAAGGAATTGCAAGAGAAGAGTGCGGCTGTCCTTTTGGGAGGCTAAGGCAAGGAGACCTGCGAATTTCTCACTTAAAAGTTGTATTTATAGTGAGACTCAACTTCCAGGCCTAATGGGTTTTAAAGCCCTAATCCAATTAGGATTTAATTTTGGGCTTAATAATTGCTCAACTCTTGGGCCCATTATTAATACGAAATTAAAGTGAAACCATAACCCAAATAATTAGCCCATGCACTCTAATGATCCAAATAGCTCTATGTGTGTGACCCAATAGGCTGTTGCCGTATTGGCAATGATCATAAATCACATTTATGATCATAAGCAATGAGCGGTGTCTAGCAACACATCATTGCTACCCAAGTGACAAGATTGTCGGTGAATCGACTAAATCTTTATGATCATCACCGATATATGCCATTGTCCCTTTGTCCAAGATATCAAGACTAAGCACGAGACATGGAATGTGTCACTCTCGTATAGCCCAATCTTTGGTTTCTTGATTACCGAGTAGACCAACTTAAACTGATGACATTGATATCATATATCAACTCATTCGAGCATGGCCATGCATTTTCTAAGTCTCACTCTATCAAGGGGCCCGAAGATATCACTCCCGTTACATAGGAGGGACAAATCCCATCTTGATCATACAAATCCCTCCGCATGATATGTGACATACCCAATGACCTCCCTCAAGTTCACTCAGTTACGAGCAACAAAGGAAAGTATCAAAGTATGTGACTCACATGTAGGGAACCTTGATGATCTTAGGTCAAAGGACTACATATACCATGATCACTATGAGAATCACTTATGACACTCATATAACGATCCATGAAGTGTTCTCATGGTGGGTTGGTCCAGTACACAAGTTCTCCAACTTGTACCCACATGTAGACTACATATCTCATATTAGTCTCCATATATGCTAGTCATTATGTATTATTGCAACCCGCTCCACAATAATACTAGACTAGGGACATTTAAGAATATCATTATTCCAGGGTTACAATTATGTTTATTACGTTACGCAGAAACAAAACAACTAACAAAATTGCTGGATTAATGCCTAAATAAAATATCATGACTCAATGTGCAAAAATACAATCACCTCATGATTGGCCTTTTGGGCACAACACTAACACATGCCTTGTCCTAAAGGCAGTTGTCAGGATATCTTCTTCTTTAGCTATGATCTGAAAGTATCACCAAAGTTCAGTCCTAGAAAATTCCTTTGTTCTTCTGAGTCTATCAAACAAATCATCGATTCTAGGAAACAGATACTTATTCTTGACTGTTGTTGCATTCAACGTTCTATAGTTGATTCACAGCCTTAAAGTTCCATCATTCTTCTTCACAAATAACACCGGGGCTCCCTACGGTGATACACTAGGCTTTATAAAGCCTTTCTCTAGTAGTTCCTCTAATTGCTTCTTTAACTCATCCATCTCAGGAGCTGACCCTATAAGGTGGTATTGAAATAGGTTCAACCCCAGGCTGAAGATGGATTGCAAACTTAGTATCCCCTTTGGGTGGTAACCTAAGCAATTCTACTGGAAACACTTCAGGAAACTAATTGGCTATAGGAATCATTTCAAGTTCCTCCTCTGTAGCCACCCCATGCAATGAATGATGCTCTTCTTCGCTGGCTATGGGGATGGTATCCATAAGTCTAAGATGTAAACTTTTAGCACTAGATGCTAATCCTCTTGTCCAAGTCACTCTAGCTCCTTGACCATCAGTAATGTCGACTGAGTGATTCACACAGTCAAATTGTACCGTATGCTTACTTAGCCAATCCATTCCCAACAATAGGTCATAAGAGCTTAATTCTATCACCCATAACTCACAACAGAAATCATGGTTGCCTAACTGTAAGGGATACCTAGTAACCACTTCATTGGTCACAATAAAAGTCCTCCCTGCAGTCTTGATGAGACTTAACTCACTAGCGATTTCTTGTTGCAATTTTAACTTATCTACCAAGGAAGATGATATCACTGAAGGAGTAGCTCCTGTATAAAAAAACACTCTAACACCACTATTCTGAAAAGTAGAATTACCTCGAACGGCGGCTGGTTCTTTGGTCGCCTGACTCGCCAAGGTGAAAACCTTGGGTCAATTGCTGCTGCGACTGCACCAGGTCGATTTCCTATGGCAAGGAGTGCAGCGGGTAAGTTCCTGGGAAGACTTGGCAAAGGCTGAGCCCGTGGGCATTCCCTCGCTCAATGTCCTTTCTGACCACAGATATTGCAATTATCAGTCCCTACGGTACATGGCCTTGTGCCATGGAATTGTCTACACTTAGGGCACAAAGCCATTTTCTTTCTCTTGAAAGACCTTGGCTTTCAACCATCGGTCGCTTTCCGGCGCTTTTCCTAACTTGGCTGGTCCAACCTCCACCTTTTTGCTAGATGTCCTCGCATCCTAAAATTTTCTTTCTAAGGCTAATGCCTTCTGAACCACTTAGCGATAACTCCTGATATCCACTGTCACCATACACCTCCGAAGCACGGGTTTTAAACCTTGAAAGAATTTCTTGGCCTTCAACTCATCATTACAAATCATGTATGGAGCATATCGACTAAGTGAATTATAACACTGCTCATATTCTTGCATAGACATATCTCCTTGCACTAGATTCTTAAATTGGATCCTCCTTTCATCCTGTGCAGCTTCGCTAACATATTCCTGTTAGAATTTTTTCTCGAAGTATGACCACTTGAGCACCTTTTTCTTGTGCTCCAGTCGAGTACCATTGCTTTCTCTAAGCATCTCCATTACATCATCCCACCATAAACTAGCCCGCCATCTGAAAAAGAAAGGTACTAAGGCCATCCTTTATTCAGACTCATAACCTCCACAAGTGAAAAGTTGATTCATCCTAGATAACCAATCTTCTGCTCGATCTAGAGCACCTGTCCCATCAAAACTCGGTGGATCTATAGTCTTAAACTTTTCTAACAACCTCATTTGATCAGGGGTGTCCCCCCTCCTTGGAGGCTCCATAACCTCTAGCTCCTCTTCCTCCACTTGAACATGATTTCTCTATTCATGAGCCCTAGGCATTCGCTACTGCTCATCATGTCTTTCCTGTTCCTAGTTTGTATCATTTTCCTCTTGGACAACTTCTCTATCCTCATGATCTTGGAACAACTCAGTCATGATGGTAGTCATACCCTGTGCCACTTGGTCGATAGTCTGAGTTACCCCTGAAGCACCCTGGATATTTCTTCCAGCCTTGCCACAACTGGGTCACTAAAACCCTCACCAAGTTCTCTAGCCCTTCTCGATGCTCTTGACCTAGTGCCAACCATAGCAACTTGCAACCAAAGCCAGGCAACATTCCCCAGATGTTGGCCAATACTAACTTTCCTAGCACCTGGACTTTCCAAAACTAGATCTCAGCCTTAGCCTCCAATAGCTATGCAATGAGGTCTAGGCTCTCATTCCAAAAACTGAAACGGCCATCCTTAGCCCATGCTTGGGAAACCTATGAGAGTTGGTCTCATGGTGGATTGTAATTGGCTAGTTGAATGTGTGCAAAAACTAGGTGATGCTAGTTGATTAACCTAACATATGCAAGATGCATGCTCTTCACGCTTTGACTTGGACTAACAAGCCATAAAACATTGACTTGATTGAGAGATTTCCACAAAAAATAAGTTCAAATAGCCAAAGCATACAAAATCAATGTTTATGTTAGTTTACTACACATAACAACTATGTGGGAGCAATCATACATAAAGTAGACTAACGCTCTCACCCAAGAGCAAGCATAGAGTCTAGCACTCCTCAAAACATTGACAATGAAGGCAATTAAGAGTACTATATATACAAGCCTCAACTAAGATCTCCGTTAACTAATCCCACATTGGATGCAAGTCCTAATGCCGAGTTAGAAAAAGCCTTGTCCAAGTGCTATTAGGCTCTGCAGCCAAAGGAAGACTCTAGTTAGTACTATTACTTGACCAACAAGTTACCCAAGAAGACTAGAATCATAAAGATTCTTAAGGGAAATACCCGCAACAAAAGCTAACTACTACAATAACCCTCAATGGTTGCCCGGTCCAATAACTTCAGAATCTGTAATACAAAACTAGGGAGTGAGAACAAAAACATTCTCAATAAGGGTCTTCACGGTACTTGGAAGAAACTTACTAAGGACTCCACATATGATAATATATGTAACATGCTGTGAGCTCATACAGCTTGAGGGTCTGATATATGCACATATAACTAGGTCCTTTGAGACCTCTCCTCATCCTAGTCCTTGAACTACAAGGCATGGCCTTCTCCTCTAGCAAGCTAAGTTTGCTAGCCTAACTAGTTGAAGCTCTCCCTTTTTATGTTGTACAAGGGAATTATGGTGGGACTATTGTAACTTGGCCATAAAGACCTTGTAAACTAGGTGCACTAAGATTTCACCTTGCAACCTCGTGGCTAACGGCACGACTAGGTCACCAAGGGTTCTAAGCCTTCCACCTTAGCTAGTGGTACTTAGTTGTAATCTTTAGTAAACTAGTTTTCTAGCTCATGGTACAAGTTGTTAGGTTTCGAGAGCCAAAAAGTGCAGTGGAATTTAACCAAAACCCTCCAGGATCCAAGTGAGATGGGGTAAACTAAGTGCTCAAAAATTTTTATACCTGATTTTTGGTTGAGATCTCTCACCCAACTGTAGAGTCAAATCATAAAACCTAAACAGTTGATGTGTTCAAGCTCTCTATGGTATCCACACGAGCCTCTCAGGATCACCATGCTTCCACTATGTCCTGCAAATGCATTTCTCTTATGCTCGTAGTGCTAGCTTGCGTCCTCTAAGGAATTACAAGAGAAGAGTGTGGCTGTCCTTTTTGAGAGGTTGGGGAAAGAAGCTACTAATTTCTCCAAAAAATTTGTATTTATAGTGAGAATCAACTTCCAGGCCTAATGGGTTTTAAAGCCCTAATCGAATTAGGCTTCTACTTTGGCTTAATAATGGCTTCAATTTTCAAACCTAATTTTTGGTAGAGATCTCTCACCCAACTGTAGAGTCAAATCGTAAAACCTAAACAGTTGATGTGTTCAAGCTCTCTACGGTATCCACACGAGCCTCTTAGGATCACCATGCTTCCACTATGTCCCACAAATGCATTTCTCTTGCGCTCGCAGTGCTAGCTTGCGTCCTCCAAGGAATTGCAAGAGAAGAGTGTGGCTGTCCTTTTTGGGAGGTTAGGGCAAGAAGCTATGAATTTCTCCCAAAAAGTTGTATTTATAGTGAGAATCAACTTCCAGGACTAATGGGTTTCAAAGCCCTAATCCAATTAGGCTTCAATTTCAGGCTTAATAATGGCTCAAGTTTTGGGCCCATTAGTAATTCAAAATTATTGTGAAACCATAACCCAAATAATTAGCCCATGCACTATAATGATCCAAATAACTCTATGTGTGTGACCTAATAGGCTCTTACCACATTGGAAATGATCATAAATCACATTTATGATCATAAGCAATGAGCGGTGTCTAGCAACACATCATTGCTACCCAAGTAACAAGATTGTTGGTGATTCGACTAAACCTTTATGATCTTTACCGATATATGCCATTGTCCCTTTTTCCAAGATATCAAGACTAAGCACGAGACATGGAATGTGTCACTCTCGTATAGCCCAATCTTTGGTTTCTTGATTGCCAAGTAGACCAACTTAAACTGATGACATTGATATCATATATCAACTTATCCGAGCATGGCCACTCATTTTTCTAAGTCTTACTCTATTAAGGGGCCCGAAGATATCACTCCCATTACATAGGAGGGACAAATCCCATCTTGATCATACAAATCCCTTCGTATGATATGTGACATACCTAATGGCGTCCTTGAAGTTCACTCCGTCACGAGCAACAAAGGGAAGTATCAAAGTGTGTGACTCACATGCAGGGTACCTTGACGATCTTAGGTCGAAGGACTACATATACCATGATCACTATGAAAATTACTTATGACACTCATATAACGGTCCATGCAGTATTCTCATGGTGGGTTGATCAGTGACAAGTTCTCCAACTTGTACCCATATGTAGACTACATATCTCATATTAATCTCCATATATGCTAGTTGTTATGTATCATTGAAACCCGCTCCAGAATAATACTAGACTGGAACATTTAAGAATATCATTATTCTAGGGTTACAATTATGTTTATTACGTTATGCAGAAAAAAAAACAATGAACATAATTGCTAGATTAATGCCTTAATAAAATATCATGACTCAATGTGCAAAAAAAACTATCATCTCATGATTGGCTTTTGGGCATGACACTAACAATCTCCCACTTGCACTAAAAGCCAATCGTCCATGTATCTAACACCGATGGACCTAGAATGGCTATCATGCTTTTGCTGCGTAAGGGGCTTTGTCAGTGGATTAACAATGTTGCTATCTGTCTAGGTCCTGCATATCCTTACATCACCCCTCTCGATGATATCCTTGATAAGATGATAGCATCGAAGTATGTGTTTGGATCGTTGTTGAGATCAAGGTTCCTTAGCCTATGCGATTACTCCATTGTTGTCAGAATAGAGCTCTATCGGGTCGGTAATGCTTGGAACCACTCCAAGTTCAACGATGAACTTCTTGATCCAAACTGCCTCCTTCGCAACATCAGAGGCTGCAATGTACTCAGATTCTATTGTAAGTACTTAGTCCTTCGTAAGTACTTAAGGATGTTCTTAACAGCTGTCCAGTGACTCTCACTTGGGTTTGATTGGTACCTACTCATCATGCTGAAGGCATATGAGTCATCGGGACAAGTACATATCATGGCATACATGATAGATCCAATTGCTGAGGCATATGTAATCTTATTCATGCACTCTCTCTCCTCGGGTGTACTCGGACACTGAAATCTAGAAAGAGTTATACCATGTGACATGGGCAAGAATCTTTTCTTGGAATCTTGCATGCTAAACCTTTTTAGCACCTTGTTAATGTATGTACTTTGACTTAGGCCAATAGGCTTTCTAGATCTATCTTTATAGATCCTGATGCCTAACATATACGCCGCTTCACGCAAGTCCTTCATAGAGAAACATTTCCTTTTCCAAGTCTTCACAGACTGTAGCTCAAGAATGTCATTCCCGATGAGTAGTATGTCATCTACATACAACACCAAGAAGACAATAGTGCTCCCAGTAACCTTCTTGTAGACACAAGGTTCATTTTCATTTTTGATAAAACCAAAATCTTTGATTGCTTCATCAAAATGAAGATTCCAACTTCGAGAAGCTTGCTTTAGTCCACAAATAGGCCTTTGCAACTTGCACACTTTATTGGCATTCTCAGGAGTAACAAAACCCTCAGGTTGTGCCATGTACACATCCTCAAGTAACTTTCCATTTAGGAACACAGTTTTGAAATCCATTTGCCATATCTCATAATCATATTGTGCAGCAATAATGAAAAAATTTTGGATGGATTCAAGCATAACAACTGGTGAAAAAGTTTCATCATAGTCAATACGATGAATTTGCTTGAAACCTTTTGCAACCAGTCACCCTTTAAAGGCAATCACATTACCATCCATGTCAATTTTCTTCTTGAAAACCCATTTGGACCCTATGGGTTTCACCCCTTCAGGAAAGTCCATACTTAGTTTTCATACATGGATTCCATCTCGGATTTCATGGCCACTAGCCACTTCTCAGAGTCAGGCCCCGACATAGCTTGTTGGTAGGTTGTGGGCTCATCTTGATCTATGAGCATCATGTCACCAGTGTGAGTGACAAGAAATCCATATCTCTCGGGCTCATGGCAAATCCTACCAGACCTACGTGGGCTCTATGCTATAGGAACAGCCTCTTGAACCACAACATCTTGTGGTGTCTGTTAAGGTTCCATTTCAGGTTCAATGTCTCCTTGTTGTTCTTGAATTTCTTCAAGTTCCACTTCCATCCCACTAGTTCATTTTGAGATAAACTCTTTTTCTAAAAAGACACCCAAAAAAAAGGCATTTTTAAAATTTGGGTCCTAGTTTGTCAAAGGATTGACGTTTCACATAAGTGTCACAGCCCCAAATCTTTATAAAAGACAAATTGGGATGCCTCCCACTCCATATCTCATATGGTGTATTTTGAACTAATTTAGATGGAACTCGGTTTAGTGTAAACGTGGTTGTCTATAGAGCATGTCCCCAAAAGGAGTCTAGAAGGTCAGCTTGACTCATCATAGAGCGAACCATGTCTAACAGAGTTCAATTTCTCCTTTCAGATACACCATTCCATTGAGGTGTACCAGGTGGAGTGAGTTTTGATACTATATCACACTTTTTCAGATAGTCAAGGAATTCTCGATCCAAGTACTCTCCACCTCGATCTGATCGAAGCACTTTTATACTCTTCCTGAGTTGATTCTCTACTTCATTCTTGAATTCTTTGAAATTTTCAAAGGATTATGACTTGTGTCTCATGAGATACACATAGCCATATCTGCTGATGTCATTAGTAAAAGTAATGAAGTATTGGAAACCTCCTCTAGCATGTGTAGACATCAGGCCACATACATCACTATGTATAAGTCCTAGTAAGTCATTAGCCCTTTCACTTTGCCCTGTGAATGGGGCTTTGGTCATCTTGCCCAACAAACATGACTTACATGTCTCATATGATTCAAAATCAAATGAGTCCAATAGTCCATCTGTATGGAGCTTGGATATGTAGGTTTATGCCTGTCAGCATCTTTGTTGTACAACATGGTAGGCCTAAGAGGGACTTCCAGTATGGAGATGCTGGTAGAAGAGACTTCTGGAGTAAGATTGCCTGAAACGCTCAAAAGAACAGGGGTTAGGATGTCCCTAGAGTGTGTTTCCGGGGAAGGAGCGTCCGATGCCCAAGTTAGTATTTGGCAAGTAAGGAGTAGTGAATGGAGAGTAAAGAGCAGAATTCTCTTAAGAGTTCAGTCTGTGTCCTTACCAAGGTTGTCCCGTAAGTATTTATAGGAGGGCGTTGGGAGAAGCCTGTTTGGCACATCCCTTTTAGCTCATGACACGTCTTCAATTGGATGCGGTTCGTACCTTCAGCGATGGGGAACTCTAGCTGGCCATAGGTGGTTTTGGCTAGAAGTCAGGGCTGTGGGAGGTCTGTGTGTCAGGGGCGTGTGTGAGGTCTTTGTGTCAGAGGCTCCTTAACCATTTTTGTCACGTCCACAAGACCCCTTCGGTGAAAGAGACCTCTTCAAGATATGAGAACTTCTTGTCGAGGTTGCTCCAGTCATTCAGAGGGCCTCTCGACAAAGAGGATTCCCTTCAAAGGATGTTTTCCCCTACCGAGGATGGTGAGTCTACTTCTCCCGAAGTTGGTCAGGCCATCTTATCGAGGGTGGTAGTGTACCATATTCCCAAGGTTAGTCCTGTTATTCCCTGATGGTGATGCTTGTCTTTACTGAGGATGGTGCTCGTTAGAGCTTGCGAGTTTGAAGGGTAATAGCCCTTTGGCTATTGCATGCCCCCTTCAAAAAGCCGAAGTTATAACTTAAGTGAGTGAAGTCTTAAAGCATTTCACAGAGCTCATTATGGAAGCTAGCAGTTATCATAGATGGAGCTTATTGGCCTGTTTACGCAGGGGACACTTCATTCTCCGATGATGTGTCTTCTCAGCCGAGGTAGCTTGTAAGTGCCACTCCTCATTTCTTGGCTAGGCCTTTTGTATTTCCAAAGTGTGTATTCCCTTTTTAATTTTCTACTACAGGTCAGTGAATCGTCATGTCTCGTAATCAGACAAATGTGTCACTTCAGATAAGCTTGCCTAGGCCTTTATGCTGTCAGGAGGCGTGCCCTCATTTCCTGCATCGGGTGACATGTGTCACGCGATAATGGGTGGATAGTCACATTTGTTACGTCAACCGTGTCTCTTTGCCTTCAAGGGGTAATTATGGTGATGATTTTCCTACCCCCTTTGGCCTATACAAACCTTGGTCTCCTTAGAGTTCTCATCCCTTACTTTCTTTTGCTTCCATTTTGCTCTCGTCTGCCCTTAAGTTCTATCTCTTTTCTGTGGTGGTGCAAGCGTTGGAGTGATTTCTGGCTAGTTTTCATGACGGCCTGCACAAATCCCAACTTCGGCAAGAGTTTTGGTGGGTCCTCATTTCCAAAGTCCTTCGATTATCTGTGTTTCTACTCTTTTCTACTTTTTCGAAGACATCTCCTTCTTCCGAAGTCCATCAGTTTTGTTTTCTGAAGTTATTTCCTTCTTTGAACATGTCTTCTCTGGTCCCACTCATGACTGTTTGTCCCATTCCTGAGAGTTGGGTTCTTCTCGACTCTCACCCACGCTGCACCACTTCGAAGAAAATGGAGAAGAAGTCAGCTAAGTTTTATCTTCCCTCTCATGCCATTGCCAGGCTACCAACTCCAAGCTTGGTTGGTTACATGTATCATTCAGATGAGGTTACTATCTTTTGGGCCCAACTAAAGGTTGGACTTCAGTATCCTTCCTCGAACATGGTTTACGAGTTCTGCCAAATCCATGGCATAGCTGTGAACCAACTTCCCCTGAACTCCTATTCTTTCTTCAACGCCTTCATCTGCATGTGTGGGGTCTTCGGGATATAACCCCACTTCATCATCTTCATGCAGTATTACAAACTTCACTCTATCTCGAAAGGCGGGTCTTACTTCTTGCTTCCTAGGGGGTCCAGGAGCAAGAAGTATACATTCACCTACGGGATGAAGGACAGTTGGCGGGGTTGGCGGAATAAGTTTTTCTTTTTGAAGGTGGCTGAGGCATGTGATAGCCGAAGGACCATCTCCTCTCCCAGTGCATACTTCCTGCCGTAAGTATGATCAGGAAGCCTGGCGTCACCCGAAAGAGACACTATCACTGACCTCGGAAGGAACGGAGCCAAGCACCCCAAACTTGGAACTTCGGCAAGAATGCCAGGGATTGCAAAGATGGTGCCGGCTCCCTCGGGGGACCGAACGGATCGCCTTCGAATACAGAGAATTAGCTATCGCAAACAGAAGGGAATCTCCCCGAAGGTGGAACCTCCGAACAAGGGAACCCCCCAAAAGCACGAGCATAACTCCCGAAGAAGGGCGACCGTGTCAAAGAACGACCTCCCCCGAGAGGACCTCGGGAGTACGACATGAGCATTTAAGGAGCCTCTGACATGCCGCCCATAGACGCTACATGTCACTTCAAACGGCGATTTGACATGCCAACACCATCCAGGTCTTGTCACGACCTGTCTCGGTTCAAGACTCAAGGAGCCTGTCACCAGCTACTCGCCCTTTATGCCCAGAAACTCAGAGAACATCCGACCGAACACTTGTCGTCATCTGAACGGGCTGGGCTTCTCTATAAATACTAGGGAATAGACCCTGGCAAACGGTTCGACTCCTCCTCCCTGAGAAAATACAGGCAAGCCCACTAAAAACTCTAGTGCTTCTCCCTTACCTTCTCAGGAAACTGACTTGGGCGTCGGAGGCTCCTCCCTGGAAAAGCACCCCGGGGACCTCCTAACCCTCTTCTCTGAGCTTTTCAGGCACATTCCCCTAGGAAACCTCAACTCCAGACGCTCTCCTCCACAAGAAGTCCTCCCGGAAGTCACCATGCCTTCCAGTGAAGATGTCTCAGGGCATCATTTGGCACCGTCTGTGGGAACCCATCCTCGGGTCGCCGTCGTTGAGACTCGGCGTTCTAAGGACAAGGGACTCCCGAGTCCCCGTCCGCCCTTGAAGTCCAACCGGCCACTAAGCAAGCCCTCCTAGGGACTTCCACGCCTGAGGAAGAGCGTCCTCTGGTCATAACCATGAGCTTTCTGTGCGACTTTCAACATTCTGTTGTGGCTGAAATGACACAACAGATAGACCGAAGGTGGCCGCAACAAGCTCAAGCCCAAAGACCTCCTTCGCTAGCACACCCTCGGGAAAAAAGTCCCAAACCAACCCATTGTAGTTCAGGATGCGGAGACCCACGAGAGGAGTCTTCAATGGAAAACATGCCCCTCGGGGCACGGCTCGTGGGACAAGCAGGGTCAAGATGACCCAAAATCACACACAGGAGGAGCCAGTCACCTGAGGCGAGGTCCCCATCCCCTCAGCGCCGAACTCACTCTCCGAAGAGGCATCAGCAATCTCCCCTCCCAGAAGAAGAACCTAGTGCCACGATCCTTATGGAGAAGATATTGGCGAGGTTGGACAGAGTGGAGAAACAGGTGGCCCGCAAACCCGTCTGGGCTAGGCTGTCTGGAACCTTTTGTGGGGATGAGTCCCCATTCACCCAAAATATAGTTGAGGCAGCCATGCTAGGTGACTTTAGAGTACCTCGGCTGGAAACTTATGATGGCCGTACTGATCCATAGGCCCATCTGACCAAGTACAGATGCAGCATGATGATGCACGGTGCCGACGACGCTACCTTGTGCAAATGTTTCGAGGTCACTCTCACTGGGCCAGCAACAGCCTGGTATAATTCATTGGCCCCAGGAACCATCACAGAGTTCCAGGAGTTATCCACAGCCTTCACGCAGCAGTTTATCGGAAGTCAGCCAACGGCGAAGATGCCGGTTCAGATGTTCGACATAGCGCAAAGAATTGGAGAGACCATCCGCGACTATGTCGAGAGATTTAACAGAGAGGCCTTGAGTGTCCCAGACTTTCGGCCTGAAGTACACATCCTTGCGATGACACGGGGCCTTCAGAGGGACTCACAGCTGTTTTACGAATTCTCCAAGGACCCCCCGGACACGCTGGGCGAATTGTACCGAAGGGCCGAACAGCACATGACAGCCGAAGAACTGAGAATGGGCGGACCGAAGTCCGATCACACCCGGGCCGAAGGGTCCAACCAGCAAACCCGGTATCCCACCGAACAGGCAGGCCGACCATGGAGAACGAGAGGAAGGAAACTCCCCATTTTCACACCCCTAAACACCACAAGGACCAACATCCTCATGACAATGGAAAGGCAGGGAACTCAGGTTCAGCGGCCACGGGCCATGGCTGCCGACAACAGAAAGAATATGAAGAAGTTCTGCCAGTTTCATCGCGACCACGGCCACGACACCGAAGACTGCTTCCAACTGAAAAAGTATATAGAGTCGCTGATAAAACAGGGCCAACTTCGGCGTTATCTGCACATGCCTTCCCCGAAAGGGAGAAAATAGGAGGAAGGGAAGGCAGAAGATGAGGACTACGACTCCGACAGGTGGAGAAACCGAAGTCCGAAAAGGCGCCCCCCACCTCCAGCGGGAATCATACAAACAATTACGACGGGACTGCCATCCTCGGAAAGAAAGAGGAAGGCCAGAGAAATAGCAGTCATGGAGTATCAAAGTCCAACAAAAAAGCTGGCCCGAAAGGATGGTTCCACCGTCATTTTTCCCCATGACGACCCATTATTGATCATGGCGAGAATAGGAAACTGGGACGTCAAGAGAGTGCTGCTTGACGACGGATCAAATGCCGACGTCCTGTTTTCACACTTGCTGCCGAGGTTGGGTGTATCTAGCAGCAACCTCAAGCCCGTCACCTCGCCTACCTTCGGGGTAGGTCCGTCCGAACTGCCCGTCCTCGGATGGATCGATCTCCCTTTGATGCTGAAAGGGACTTCGGTGATTGGGACAGCAGAGTTGTACGCCTCCACAATGGCAAGGTTCATCGTTATGGATGTCCCTTCATCGTACAACGCCATCCTTGGAAGACAGACACAGGGAAACCTGCATATTCGCCCTGATGTCAAGTACTTAACCGTCACTTTCGCCGCCAAGGATGGAGATGCGGAAATCTTCATAGATCAAGGCGAAGTAAGGAAGGTGTTCGTCAAAACACGAAAGGCTCCAGCAAACAACTTCGCGCAAGCTGTGGAAGCAAAAGTGCCAAAAAAGGGCGAGGCAGAGAATCCCGCGAAGGCGGAAATGGAAGAAGTAGAACTTGTCCCAGGCCAAAATACCCGAATAGGGAAAAACTTGGCCGAAGGTGACAAGGAAAAACTTGTATCTTTTCTACTGACAAATAAAGATCTGTTTGCCTACTCGCCGAAAGACATGCCAGGGGTAAACCCTGACATAATTCAACATAGCCTCAAAGTAAGTCCGGAAGCAAAGCCTGTCCGGCAAAAGAAGCGAGGCATCTCAGTTCATAAAAGTAACTTTGTCAAAACCGAAGTCCAACGACTGTTAGAAGCCGATGTCATCAGGGAGGTCAAGTACCCTGAATGGTTAAGCAATGTGGTAGTTGCCACAAAAGAAGGAAGCGGCAAACTCCGGATGTGCATCGACTTCAGAAACTTGAACGATGCTTGCCCGAAAGATTCATACCCTCTCCCACCGATAGACCAATTGGTAGACTCAACTGCCGAATACGGGCTCCTAACTTTTTTAGACGCCTTCAGTGGGTATCATCAAATAAGGATGGACCCTGAAGATGAAGAAAAAACCGCCTTCATCACCGAGGGAGGAACATACTGCTACATCAGGATGCCCTTCGGGCTCAAAAACGCAGGAGCCACCTACCAGAGGTTGATGAGCAAGGTCTTCAGCGACCAAATAGGGAGAAACATGGAAGTATATGTGGACGACATGATAGTCAAAAGCAAACTGCCTGGCGACCACGTCGCAGATCTAAAGGAAACTTTCCACCAGCTCAGAACCTTCGGGATCCGCCTTAATCCCGAAAAGTGCATCTTCGGAGTGACCTCGGGAAAGTTCCTTGGGTACATGGTATCAGAAAGAGGCATTGATGCCAACCCAGAAAAAATTAAGGCTCTACTCGAGTTCCGAACTCCTGCCACAATAAAAGATGTGCAGAGGCTCACCGGAAGGATAACCTCCCTCAGCAGGTTTATTTCCAGATATGGAGACCGGTGTCGACCATTCTTCAAAGTCCTCACTAAGGCAGCAAAAAAGGAGGACAACCTCGGGAGTAATGACCATCCTTGGGGTGAAGACTGCCAAAAGGCCTGGGAGGAACTCAAAATCTACTTAGCCGGTCTGCCCACTTTGCGGCAACCTCGCGAGGGAGAGCCCCTCGTGTTATACCTCGCCGTCACAGAAAAAGCCGTAAGCTCGGTCCTTGTGAAAGAAGAGGGGGCGAAGCAATGGCCAGTCTACTACGTAAGCAAGTCCCTGCATGGCGCCGAAGTCAGGTACCCTCTGTTGCAAAAAGCTATATATGCCTTGGTGCTAGCAGGAAGAAGGCTGCGACCATATTTTCAGGCTCACCCTATCATCGTCCGAAGCAGTCTACCTCTGCGCGATGTCATGAGAAAAGTTGATCATTCGGGAAGGCTTTCCAAATGGTGCATAGAGCTTGGCGAACACGACATCACTTATGAACCTCGAAAGGCCATAAAAGCTCAAGCTCTGGCAGACTTCATTGCCGAAGTACCCACCATCGAAGATAGCCATCCAGATCCAAGCGAAGGTGAGCCAGAGTGGACTTTGTACGTCGACGGAGCCTCGGGGTCCGAACACCAGGGAGCTGGGGTAATTATCAGAGGTCCCGAAGGCCTTGAAGTAATGAAGGCTATTAAGTTCAGCTTTAACGTCACCAACAATGTGGCTGAATATGAAGCCCTCATAGCAGGACTGCGCCTAGCCAGAAGAATTGGCGTGCGAAATCTAAAAGCCCACAGCGATTCCCAGCTAGTAGTTCGGCAAACGGCAGGAGACTATGGGGCGAAGGACCCAATCTTGGCAAAATATCACGAACTGGTGACAAAGCTCATTCGAGAGTTCGACACCATACGGATCGAAAACGTACCTCGACGGGATAACGCCGAAGCAGACTGCTTGTCGAAGTCAAAAACATACACCGAGGTACTAAGCCGCCCGAGCATTGAAGTACTGAGCATAGTAACTTCGGAAAAAGGCTGGAAAGACCCGATAAAAAGGTATCTTGCGAACAACGCGCTCCCCGAAGACCCCATCGAGGCTGCAAAAGTGCGAAGATGCTCCGGGCGATTCTTCCTAATAGGCGAAGAACTGTATCGGCAGGGATATGCAAATCCTTTACAGAGGTGTGTTGGCGAAGAGGATACTGAAATGATCCTCGAAGAAGTCCACGAAGGCGCTTGTGGTTCACACATTGGAACCGACGCCCTGGCGGCAGTAATACTGCGCCAAGGATACTTTTGGCCTACCCTGAGAAAGGACGCTAGGCAGTTCGTCCGAAAATGTGGTAACTGCCAAAAACACGCAAATATCCAGAGGACACCCTCGGAAATGGTGACTTCGGCTGACTACCCCTGGCCCTTCGCAGTCTGGGGCATAGACCTCATAGGACCACTCCCAACAGCGCCTGGAGGCGTGAAATTCTGTGTAGTAGCAGTAGACTATTTCTCCAAATGGGTCGAGGCGGAACCGTTGGCTACTATCTCGGCAAAAGAAGTGCAGAAGTTCGTATGGAAGAACATCGTATGCAGATTTGGCATACCAAGGGTACTAGTAGCTGATAATGGATCCCAGTTTATAGACAAAGGGTTCCAGGAATTTATCAGTGACCTCGGAACAAAAATGCACTTCGCCCCAGTAGCTCACCCCCAAAGCAATGGGCAGGTAGAAGTATCTAACAGGACCATAAAAGATGGTCTGAAAAAGAGGCTGGGGGAAGCAAAAGGGAAATGGCCAGGAGAGCTCCAAAGTGTACTGTGGAGCTACCGAACAACACCCCGAAGAGCAACAGGGGAAACGCCTTTTTCACTCATTTTCGGTACAGAGGCCATCATCCCAGTCGAGGTAGTGCAACCATCAATCCGAGTACAAGTTTTTGATGAAAGTAGAAATGACCTCGGCCTAAGAACCAAGCTCGACCTCGTCGGCGAACACAGAGAAATAGCGGAGCTGAGAAGAAAAGCTTTTCAGCAGAGAGTGGCCACGGCTATAAACTTGCGTGCCAGGCCAAAAGGAATAAAGAAAGGAGACCTCGTTCTCCGAAAGGCTGAATTTGCACCTCGTAGGCCATCCCACGGGGTATTTCGCGCGAACTGGGAAGGTCCCTATCTGATCCTTGCCGAAGTACGAAAAGGGGTGTACAAGCTCGGCGATTCCGAAGGTATAGAATTAAAAAATACGTGGCATTCGGACTCCTTGAGAAAATTCTATACTTAGGATCTCGGCGAAGAAGATTGTGCTGTACAAGTTAGAAAAATTCTCTAAGTACGAAAGTTTCTTAGCCAAAAAGTCAAATTAAGCATAAGAGGTGCAAACAATTCCGCAAAAGTGGCAAGTCTTGACCAGATAAGGTTTTCCCGAAGTCTCTTGAGCGAACGTGTTCGGGACAATGGAGAAAACCTGGCAAAAGACTTAGCCAAAATTCTTGGGCATAAGTTGTACAAGTCAAGATTTCGCGAAGAAGGTCACCATGCTAAGCGCAGATAAGGTTTTCCGAAGTCTCTTGGGACAATGAATGAGTTCGGGACAAAGGGAAACGCCAAAAATCTCGCAAAAGGGATACTTAGCCAAATTTTCTAAAAAAGTCTTTTATTAAGATAAATTTGCTTACAAAGAAGGAAGATTGCCAGAAGAAGAAGTACAAAAGAGAAGGAAAATAAGGCAAAGGGCCCTAGAACAAACTAAGGATTCTCGGCGTCCCGGGAGCCACCAGCTCCTGCGTCCTTCTCCACAACCTTCCGCGCCGGAAGCGAAGGGGGCAGGTTCAGATGCTCAATCTTGGACCAAGACCACCGAGGCCCCTCGGGAATGTTCAGAGCCTCCAAAAAAGAAAGGTCCAAGTCTGGGAACCTTTGAAGAACTTGATACCGAGCGAGGCAAAACCCGTCCTGAAAACCAACTTTGGTCATCTGGTCGGATTTGTCCTTCTCGACACCGAGGTCTTCAAGGTCCTCCTTCAGATCCGCGACCTTCTTCTTCAGCGCCTTCATCTTCTTCTTCTCCGGCTCCTTCTTCAAAGACTCGACCTCGGCTTGAAGCGTGGCTTTCTCTTCAAGCACCTTCGCCAGGAGAGCCTCAGATTCCGACTTCTCCTTTTGAACTGCCTCGTTCGCCGAAATCAGCTCCGCCACCTGGGAGCCGAGGTCAGAAATCTTCTGGGAGGAGTCCTTCAAAAGTTCTTCCTTTTCCTTCAGGAACTCCTCCCGAACGGCAGCAACCTCCTTTTCTGCAGCTTGAGCCAGCTGCGCGTTCTGTGTGGCCAGTTCCGAGCACTGGGCCTTATATTGGTCGATGGTGCCTACGGCCGAGGCTCGGAACAGCGCCTGCCTCGCCACCCGAACTCTGAGGAAACCGGCGTACCCCAGTAGCTGCAGAGAAACAAAGACAAAGTTAGTAAGGCAAAGAAGAAGAGGCAGACATTTAGAGGAAATCAAAAGGAAAAACACAAAGGCGAGAGGCGTACCTGGGCAGCGTGCTCAGAGACCTTCGCGGCAAGGGAGTCATCATCAGGGTGAGCCTCCGCGATGGCCTTGAAGGAGGCCTCAGTAAGCACCCCCTTTGAGATCTCCTTAGCCATTTGCTGGCAGTCTCCGGAGTACAAATTCATGTCCTCCGTAAACGTCCAGAAAGGCTCCTTCGGGACCTTCCCCTTCGGGATATGGGCATCCCGAAGGGCCCGCTTTCGGGCGTGCTCGGCCACCCAACCCGGAGATGATATCTCCCCTGCATGGCAAAAACAAAAAATTGGTCAAGGCAAGAAAATCTCAAAACCCACAAAAAAGAAGGCACCACAGTTTGATAGAAAAACAAACCTGCTGGCACCTCGGCGACGTCGTCGTCGGAAGCCCGAGCCTCCTCGGTAGAAATCCCCTTGCCCTTGCTTTTACGTCGCTCTTCGGCAGAAGGGGCCTCTACCAAAGCACCCAGAAGAGTCGCCGAAGGAGTGGGACTCTGAGCAGTGAGGTCAGCAACGACCTCGGCCGGCGGAACAGCAGCAGCCTCGGGCTCTTCGCCCACCTCCTCGGGAATCTCTGGGAGAGGAGGGGGCGCATCCTTCTTCGCCCGTTTGGCCACAGATGGCCCAGCCCCAGACGTTTTCCGTCTTCGGGAGACGGCCTTCTTCGTCTGCTCACCTTTCTCGGATTGCCCGAGGAAAAGCGATTTGTAGAAGGCAGCGGTGTCGTCGCCCATCTCTGAAAAGGAAAGAAGACATCAGTGTGAGTCCAGGGTGAAAATATAGAAAAGGGATTTGGAGATAACTTACTTTCATAAAAACTTTCGTAAGACTCTTCCTTCCGAAGAAGCTTCACCAGCCAGGAGTCTTTCCCGGCAATGGCAGGAGCCGGCATCCCAAGGTCCGTCTTGTGCTCCTTTACCACCTTTAGCTCCCGAAGGACCTCTTCGGTCATCAACTTCCAGTTAATGGGAAAGGGGTAAAGAGGGCGCGAAGGGACCTCGGAATCCCAGTCGGAGACAGCTCGGATCCGTCTGTCGAAGTCCGCGAAGATAGGTGCCAACTCGGGAGTCAGCAATATCCTCGGGTCAACGACGTCCATCTCCAGCTTTCCCCGAGCCCATTTGGTCGGAACATGCGACCAGGCCTCCTCCTTCTTCAGAAAAAAGAACTTTTGTTGCCACCCTCGCCAGCTGTCCTTGTTGGCAAAGGTGAACTTATATTTTTTGCTCCCTGATCCCCGAGGTAGCATAAAGTAGAAGCCACCCTTCGGGACCACGAAGAGCTTATAGTACTGCAGAAAAAGAATGAAGTGGGGTTCTATTTTGAAAACGCCACACATACAAAGAAAGGCGTTGAAGTAGCAGTACGAGTTCGGTGGAAGTTGGTTTACGGCAATGCCATGGAAATCGCAAAACTCGCAAACCATCTTCGGCGGAGGGTACCGAAGTCCGGCCTTCAGCTGGGCTCGGAAAACGGTAACCTCGTCACTACGGTTTGAAAAACTGAATTGGTCAGAACGTGGCAACCTCGTAGTGGCATAGGAGGGAAGGAAGAACTTCTTCTTCCATTTCTCTAGTTTTGCAGGAGTGGTGCAACAAGGGTGAGAAAGAAGAGGCTGCCAGCTCTCGGGGATAGGCATGATTGGCTGAAAAACGAGTTCGGAAAAAGGCAAAAAACAAGTTCGGAAAAGCTTGAAAAAGAAAAAATCAGAGGACTCTGGAGATCAAAAACCCACCGAATGATTTGCCAAAATCTGGATTTGAAAACACCGTCGTGAAAGGTGGCCGGAAAAAACCCCATTAAACAGCACCGCCGTGAAAAGCAAGAAAGAAGGCAGGAGCACTTGAAAGATAGAGGAGAGCAAAAGGAGAAGCAAAAGGGGTTATGAAGGAACAAAAGTATATATAGGCCGAGGGGGGATAAGCGAAACGGCGTCATAAATGCTGCGCGAAGGCAAGGAGTCGCCATAACTGCTTACTAAGCATAAAAAGGCACGCCCGCTGTAACCGATGCAACCCCCAGCCAATAAAAAGCTGCCACGTGTCAGCCATCGCGCCAAAAGGGGGACACGCCTTCTGACAGACGGCACGCCGCTCCAGACTGACACGTCTGGTTACGAGACGCGACGTTTCACAGACCTACAAAAGTAAAGAAGTAGGTTACCCCGGAGACACCAAAAGACGAGCTATGTTTGAACAACCCGTGTCTTCGGACAAAAGGTGCACCTTCGGCAAGAGTGCTATACCCAAGGCCCCGAAGTACTCCCTTTGAAAGCTGCCAAACCGAAGTTCCCACTTCGGCTTTCTGGAGGGGGGCTTGTGATAGCCGAAGGACCATCTCCTCTCCCAGTGCGTACTTCCTGCCGTAAGTATGATCAGGAAGCCTGGCGTCACCCGAAAGAGACACTATCACTGACCTCGGAAGGAACGGAGCCAAGCACCCCGAACTTGGAACTTCGGCAAGAACGCCAGGGATCGCAAAGATGGTGCCGGCTCCCTCGGGGGACCGAACGGATCGCCTTCGGATACAGAGAATTAGCTATCGCAAACAGAAGGGAATCTCCCCGAAGGTGGAACCTCCGAACAAGGGAACCCCCCAAAAGCACGAGCATAACTCCCGAAGAAGGGCGACCGTGTCAAAGAACGACCTCGCCCAGAGGACCTCGGGAGTACGGCATGAGCATTTAAGGAGCCTCTGACATGCCGCCCACAGACGCTACATGTCACCTCAAACGGTGATTTGACACGCCGACGCCGTCCAGGTCTTGTCACGACCTGTCTCGGTTCAAGACTCAAGGAGCCTGTCACCAGCTACTCGCCCCCTACGCCCAGAAACTCAGAGAACATCCGACCGAACACGTGTCGTCATCTGAACGGGCTGGGCTTCTCTATAAATACCAGGGAACAGACCCTGGCAAACGGTTCGACTCCTCCTCCTTGAGAAAATACAGGCAAGCCCACTAAAAACTCTAGTGCTTCCCCCTTACCTTCTCAGGAAACTGACTTGGGCGTCAGAGGCTCCTCCCCGGAAAAGCACCCCGGGGACCTCCTAACCCTCTTCTCTGAGCTTTTCAGGCACATTCCCCTAGGAAACCTCAACTCCAGACGCTCTCCTCCACAGGAAGTCCTCCCGGAAGTCACCATGCCTTCCAGTGAAGATGTCTCAGGGCGGCCCTTGTACCCCTTTCCCATCAAGTGAAACTTCATGACCGAGGAGGTTCTTTGGGAGTTAGGGGTAATTAAGGAACATAAAACTGACCTGGACATGCCGAAGCCTGCCTTAGACTAGAAAAAGGAGTGGCTAGTGATGCTTTGTTATGGACCTCCTAGTAGCAGCCACTCCCAAGGAAGGTAAAATGTTCTAAATTAATTTTGGAACCTAATTTCAAGTTTACATGGCAAGAATAGAGATGTTTAGCGAAGTTTACTAAGTTCCGAGGTATAGAAGGCACTAAATGAGGTTTAGAGGCAAAATGGGAATTTTGCATCTTAAATAGTCGGGCATGGTCTCGAGTGTTTTAAAATGAGGTTTTATAACTTAACTCTTAAGCTTAACCCAAACTTGAAGAAATAAACAAGAATTACTCAAGAATCCCTAAGTTACCAAAAGATGGGGGACTTAAGTGATGTAAGCTTAATACTTTGATGGCTTTGAAGTTAAGTGGGGGTTTAAGAAGGGGAAAGTGAGGGTGGCTACCACAATTTTCGTGTTCATCCTCTCCAATCTCATTTCTCCATCAAATTCACCTTGAAATCAAGATTTCTTGCTGCCAAGAAGAGCTATCAAGGGTATATAAGCGAGGAGGAGCTCATTCCAAGCATTAAAGCATGGTTTTGGAACTTGGAAGAGTGTTTTCTCCCATCCCCTATTTTTAGAATAAGGTAACCAATGTGTTCTTGATTGCATTCATGTTAATTGGTTAGTTTGGAGCTTGGGTTTTGGTTAGAAAGCAAGATTTTGATGCTTAGTGCTTATGTTTTTGCTTGGAACTTAGGTAACACTTTGTTGAACTTAGTTGAGTGGAAAGGAGGTTAATTCCTACTTGTTACTTGGAGTTGAGGTAAGGGAGTTATGTATTTAAGTTCAATTAATGCTATTGGCTTGAGTTTGCTTGAAAAAATTGAATGATTCTATCAATAGCATTAGTTAGAGGATTTGGTTGAATTGTGGTGGACTATGAGGTTTGAGAAGATTTGGATGATGTTATAAAGCATCATAGATTGGCTTATGATAGTTGGTTATGTTCCATGCAACATGGTCTATGTGTGTGTGAAATTTGGAGGCTTTCTAAGAATGTTTATTATGTTTGCTAAGTGTCCAAAGTTCATAGCAGCAAAATGCATGAGAATTCTGCAGAAACGCAAATTGGCGATGCATCGCCAATTTCAGGTTAGTGCCCATGACGCGTCACCAATCCCAGAAAATGTTGGCAGAATGTCACCAACTGTGATGATGCATTATGAATCCAGGAAAAAATGGCAGAATGTTACCAATTGTGGCGACGCGTCTCCATAGGCAAGTTAGCAAAATTTTTCACATATTTCTAGGATGATTGAGGTAAGACCTAAGGGGGTTTTTAGGGTACCTTGGGGTCTAAGGATTCTAGGGGTACTATGAGACTTCCAAAAGTCCTTCAAGATGTAAGAGTTTCCTTGAGTTTTGTGATGTTTCATGGTTACTTATGCAATAAGCAAGGAAACTAGGTTGCAAATGAGCATAACTATGTACCATTAGCTCAGGTGAAAGGTTTAGAACCCTTGATGACCTAGCCATGTTGTGAGCCATAAGGTTGTAAGGTGAAACCTTAGTGCACCTAGTCTACAAAGTCTTTATGGCCTAGTCTGCAATAGTCCCACCATAATTCTCCTGTACAACAAAAATGGGAGAGGTTTAACTAGTGATTTATCACTAGTTAGGCTGGCAAGCTTTGCTTGCTTGAGGACAACGCAATGCCTTGTAGTTCAAGGACAAGGAAGAGGAGAAGTCTCAAGGGACCTAGTTTTATTTTCGTATAATTTAGACCCTCAGGCTGTATGAGCTCATAGCAGGTTACATATGTTATCATATGTGGTGTCCTTAGTACTTTTCTTACAAGTACACTGAAGACCCTTACGGAGAATTGTAAGTTCTCACTCCTCAGCTATGTTGTGCAGATTCGGAAGTTGTTGGGCTGGGTAACCACTAAGGGTTATGCGGTAGTAGCTTCTGTTAGGTTTTGGGAGCCAAACAGTACAGCAGAATTAAACTGAAACCCTCCAGGATCCAAGTGAAATGGGGTAAACCGGGTGTTCAAAAATTTTCATACCTAATTTTCGGTTGAGATCTCTCACTCAACTGTAGAGTTGAATCACAAAACTTGAACAGTTGACGTGTTCAAGCTCTCAACGGTATCCACACGAGCTTCTCGGGATTACCACGCTTCCACCACGTCCCGGCAGATGCGTTTCCCTTGCGCTCGCAGTGCTAGCTTGCGTCCTCCAAGGAATTGCAAGAGAAGAATGCGGCTGTCCTTTTGGGAGGCTAGGGCAAGGACACCTACGAATTTCTCACTAGGAGTTGTATTTATAGTGAGACTCAACTTCCAAACGTAATAGGTTTCAAAGCCCTAATCCAATTAGGATTTGATTTCGAGCTTAACAACGGCTCAACTATTGGGCCAATTATTAATATGAAATTATTGTGAACCCAAAACCCAAATTATTAGCCCATGCACTCTAATGATCCAAATAGCTCTATGTGTGTGACCCAATAGGCTATTACCACGTTGGCAATGATCACAAATCACATTTATGATCATAAGCAATGAGCGGTGTCTAGCAACACATCATTGCTACCCAAGTGACAAGATTGTCGATGATTCGACTAAACCTTTATAATCATCCTCGATATATGCCATTGTCCCTTTGTCCAAGATATCAAGACTAAGCACGAGACATGGAATGTGTCACTCTCGTATATCCCAATCCTTGGTTTCTTGATTACCAAGTAGACCAACTTAAACTGATGACATTGATATCGTATATCAACTCTTCCGAGCATGGCCATGCATTTTTCTAAGTCTTACTCTATCAAGGGGCCCGAAGATATCACTCCCTTTACATATGAGGGACAAATCCCATCTTGATCATACAAATCCCTCCGCATGATATGTGGCATACCCAATGACCTCCTTCAAGTTCACTCAGTTACGAGCAACAAAGGAAAGTATCAAAGTATGTGACTCACATGTAGGGAACTTTGATGATCTTAGGTCGAAGGACTACATATACCATGATTACTATGAGAATCACTTATGACCCTCATCTAACGATCCATGTAGTGTTCTCTTGATTGGTCGGTCCAGTACACAAGTTCTCCAACTTGTGCCCATATGTAGACTACATATCTCATATTAGTCTCCACATATGCTAGTCGTTATGTATTATTGCAACCCGCTCCACAATAATACTAGACCAGGGATGTTTAAGAATATCATTATTCTAGGGTTACAATTATGTTTATTACATTACACAGAAACAAACAATGAACATAATTGCTGGATTAATGCCTTAATAAAATATCATGACTTAATGTGCAAAAATACAATCATCTCATGATTGGCTTTTGGGCACAACACTAACAGCTTCTGTACAGGTATTGCACTTGAGAATCCTTGTGAATCTAGTCTACATGAGTATGCTTGTTTTGTTTCTTTGTTAAGTACCAATAGTACTAACTTAAGTCTTCCTTTGCGTGCAGAGCCTAGTAGCACTAGACAAGGATTTTTAAGACTCACCACTGGGACTAACATCCAAGGCGGGAGTTAGATCAAGAAGATCTCAATCGAGGCTTGTATATATACAATACTCTTAGTTGCCTCTATACTCTATGTTATGAAGAGTCCTAGAGTTTAGGGTTACTCTTAGGTGAGGGCGTTAGTCTACTGTATGTATGAATGCTCCCACGAGTTGTTATGTGTAGTAAATTCACATAAATGTTGATTTTGTATGCTTTGGCTATTTGTACTTATTTTCTGTAGGAATTACATGGCCAAGTTAACGTTTATGTTTTTATTAACCTGAGTCAAAGCATGAAGAGCATGCGTCTTGGATATCCTAGGATAATCAACTAGTATCATGGGATTTTAATCCACACACACACATAACTAGCCAATTGCAACCACCATGAGACCAGCTCTCACAGGCTTCCTGGGCAGGGGCCAAGGACGGTCGTGTCATGCTTCTTCGGTGTGAGCTCACATACGAAGGCCTTGTGGAGAGTAAGTTATCTTCCAGATTTTGTTATATGCACTCCTCTGGACTTACACTGATGTCTTTCCTTTTTTAGAGATGGGTGACCAATCCGCTGTGTTTTACAAGTCCCTCTTCCTCGGTCATGTTGAGAAGGGAGAGCAGCAAAGGAAAAAAGCTGCCTTGAAGAGGAAGAAGACAACTGAGGGAGGGCCATCTTCGACGAGGCAGCCGAAGAAAACTAAGGAAGACCCTCTTCTTCCCCCTCCCAAAGGTGACGTGGAGTTGCAGGACCAGTCCTTGGTTCGCACCGACCCACCCTCAGAGCCAGTGATCAGCTCGACTCCACAGAGCCCCACGACTGTGGCCGATATCTTGGGGACTTCAGTAGAAGGGCAAGCAGGTCCTTGCCATTGTACAGGAGGTTAGCGACTCCGAGGAGGATGTCGCCAAGGTTCCGCCAGGTTTGTCCCTTAGCCATTTTTCTATGAGTTTGGAATTTTTCGGCATCTTAGATCATATAGACATATAGCTAAGGTATAATGTGCTAATGAAACTTTGGCATTATTTTGCAGAGGAGCAGGCACCCGCTGTGTGGATGGTGGAGCATGCCTGGAAGTGGGCCTTTCGGGACACCCACATCCCGAGGGACAAGGTGCGAAAGGAGCCTTTCTGGACCTTCACGGAGCACATGAACTTGTTCTCCAAGGACGACCAGAAAATGGCTCCTCAGATGGCAAAGGGCGTCTTCACCAATGCTAGCTTTAAGTCCTTCAGTGAGGAGTGCCCAAATGAGGAGGTCCTCACCACGAGGATGTCCGACGACGCTGCCCAAGTATTCTTCAAACCTTTTATCCTTTCACCAAAATTTTTCTAAGTGTTTGCTTTGCTTTGCAAAACTTTACCAAGTGTCCTTCCCTTTACAGTTCTTGGCATACAGTGGATACTTCAGAGCTTAGGCAGCAAAGTAATCTTCGGTTCAAACTTAAACCAAAGAGCGCTCGGTAAAAGGCAAGGTATTTTGTGCCAGCTCAGTGACCAAGTATGCCAAGCTGAACAAGATAGCCAATGAGGAGGAGGCTAAACCTCAGGAGGAGTTCTTGAAGAGTTTGGAGGAGCTCTTTCAAGATTTCTCCAAGAAGGTGTCTGACCTCAGCGAGTAGGTTATCGTGCTAACTTCGGCCAAAGAGACCTTCTGAAAGGAGAAGGAGGTGAACTCTACACTCTTGAAAAAGGCCCTTGCATACAACGCCGAACATCAAGCCGAGGTTGACGCGCTAAAGAATGAAAAAAGGAAGAAAAAGATGAAGAAGCTGGAGAGGGAGGTCGCAGAGCTGAGGAATGAGCTGGATGACTTGTCTGCCGAGAAAGACAAGGTTGATCAGGCAACCAAGGTTGCCTTCCAAGATGGCTTCTGCTTGGCTCGGTACCAAGTTCTGGCTAAGTACCCCGACCTCGACCTCTCCTTTTTGGCAAGCCTGGACATCCCCGAAAGGCCTCGCTGGACATGGCCGAAGATAGAGCACCACAATCTTCCCTTTATTCTTCCTCCGGCATTGAAAGCTGTGATAGAGGAGGTTGGTGGTGAAGTAGCTCAAGATGATGAGGTCGCCTAGGCGTCTAGGACCCCGAATAGGCTTTCTTCTTTGTAAACTTCTCCTTTCTGTATCAAGGAATAAATGAAATTTCTTTTTTGCTCCAAAATTTGGCTAAGTCCCAAGGCATATTTCACCTATACTATCTTCGGTGCCAAGAGTTAGTTCAACCATTTTTGGTCTAGGTCCTTCGAGAACATAATAAGTATCCTTAACACCTTTTATCCGGATAGCCACATTCTTTGCACTTGATATCCAAATAACCACCTTCGGCACATATAGCACCAGTTTCGGCCAATATCTTTCAGCAAAGCTTTGTCTATTTTTATCAACCATGTTCGGTTATTGCTCCTTCGAAGAAGATGTATCATTTTTGTACATAGGTCCTTGCACCTTGATTGGCTAGACTCCTTTGGTGGGACTATTTTCGTTAGAAAAATTTCTAAGTGTAGAATTTTTTTAAAGCATCTAAATGCCATGTGTTACTTAGTTCTCCACCTTCGGTATTGCCGAGCTCGTAGACTCCTGGCCAAACTTCATCAAGAACCAAATAAGGCCCTCCCTAGTTTGCCTGAAGTAATCTGTGAGATGGCCTTCCCAAGGGTAGCTCCTTATACTGTGTGTAATTCTCAAAATGGGAGAATTACAAGTGTTGTAATGGCTAAAAACCATTATATTGTGTAATTCTCACCATAGTGATTGAAGTGTGAGGGGTAAAAGGCATGATGAACACCTTCTTAAAAGTGTTCCAAGTTGGTAACTTGGTCCCCAAGAAAATCCTTAAGGATTGCTTGTTTGTCAAGCAACCTATGGACTTTTTTGTAAGGTTTTGGAAATTTGGGTACTCAATTGCAAAACTCTCAAGAAAGAGACTTGGAGAGTTATGGGAAGGATATGAATGGTATGAAAGTGCTATTGGAGGTCCAAATTGCACATGGAAGACAAGTTTGTACAAAGGAAACACAAAAGGCAATAAGGACCCAAATGTCCTAGTGTAAACCTTAAGGTGTTCAAGCTTTTGACTTAAGTCTAAGGGTGGAATTTTGGGGTTATCCCACCATGGGGGAGGCAGCCATGACTTGATAATTAGTCAAAAATGTTGGGCACATGTGTACCAATGAGTTTAAGACAAGGAAACCAAAATTAGAGAGAAAGAAAATGACATAAAGCAAGGTTAAGCTTGTTTAAGTGTGATTTGGTGCCCTTAAGCTCATTTAGGGCCATTTAAGTGGCCAAATCACTTATCCCACTCTCATTTTCGTCCTCCCCCAGCCCAAGAACACAGCCATACTTCCTCCATAGCCACCATACCTTCAAACTCAAAACTACTTGCAATTGAAGTCAAGGAAGCACAATTGGAAGCTATTTGGTGCTAAGACTTGAGTGCACCTGGGATCAAGCTCCAATTTCAGCATACCCATCAAGGTAAGGGATCTCTTGCTCACATGGGTTGTTTTCTGTATTTTCAAACATCCATGCAGCTATGGCTAAGCTTGGAAGAGAGCGATGAGCATGTTGAACCAAGCTTATTGAAGGGAGTGCACTTATTGAAGGTTTTGTGACCTATTGTCAAGTGCACAAAGATAGCAGTGAAATGAGGGTTTCTAGAGCCCAAAGTTAGTACTAACTACTGTTAAAATCTTCCTAAGACCAAGCATTAGCTTGAGGAGGGCTGCCATAATGATTTGGTTATGTTTATTATGTGTTTTATGGACTAACCTATGGTAAATGTTGCTGGCACATTTCATGTGTTTGTTGTTTGTGTTTGGCTGCTGGATTTGGTTGTTATATCTTGTATATATGCATTGTGGTTTTTTTGTTTTAGTGTCTTTGGATGCAGGTTTTAATGAGGATCACATTACCTTAAGAAACCAAGTGTTACCCTTACTAAGTTTCTCAATGAAACTTACTCCCCTCAATTCTGTCATTTCAGGTCCAGTAGAAAGATCACATTCAAACTGACCTTTTTCGTTTGATTTTTGATCTGAAATTTCAGCTACATGAAATTCCATGTGTCTAGTTGTGATCTGGAAAGTTTTGAGATTTTAGGAGCGCATTTGATATTTTTAATGGTCGTACTTACTGTGTTGTGCAGCAGCTGTCCAGCATCCTGTTTATGGAGTCCATTGCATTTCAGGCACTCCTATAGATTAGGGTGTGTATTTAGCTGAGTTAAGAACATATTGTAGTGCATGTATGAATGTAAATGTAGTGTATGTAAGATGAGACAAGTATGTAAACATTTGAGTAATGTTTTGGCTATGTAAGTGATGTGGTGCAAAGCTGCCTAAGTGTGAATGATGGGCTCCTTACTTGTAAATTCTGTTTTGGCCACATAAAGTTGTTAAAAGAAAGGGAATTTAATTTCTATGTGTAATGGACATATATGGGATAGCCTTTGAGGGCTTTCCCCTTGTGAATGAAGTGTTTGCATGGTTCGGAAAAATTGTATGGGCAAAATGGTCCAAAAGTTGCCAGAATTTTGACTCTAGACATAAAGTTCAATGGACATAAAGTTCATTAAAAGGTTGAACTGGAATTTGGAATTTCTGGATTTGGATCCTTGTAGCCAAAGATATGACGTTGCAAAATTCGCTGAGTTACTGTTCATTTGGTCAGAATTTTGTAACCAACTTAAAAAATCCATAACTTGGTCCATAGGTGGGCTATTGATGTAAAAAAAAATTCCTTGGTTTGCTCTAAGTCTCTACTTCATAATCGCACAAAGAAAACGGGGGGGGGGAGGGGGTATGAGGCTAGAGTGATACAGTTTATTAGTGGAAGTTACAGATGCAGTAGCTGGCCATTAGAACTTAACAAGATTGCCTAATGTGTGGAAGCCAAAACTAAGGCCTGTGCTAGTGTTTTCCTTCTTTGCTGCCATGGTGTGCATGAAATGTGAATATGTGTATGATGGTTGGACCAATATGCGTGTACTTACATAGTGCCCAAGAGGGCCACTTGGGTATGCACACTAAGGGTAGTGTTCTGATGGCCTACAGAACATTATCAATCCTGGGAGTCTAAATGCACAGTTTTGGCACCATAACTAGACTACCCCGAACTGGGTAACACTTATTGATTGCTGAACCACTTCGATAGGAATAATGGCCTTTGTGTCGAATACGAGTGAGAAAGGCGCCTCACCTGCGGCCCTTCAAAGGGTTGTCCAATAGCTCCATAGCACACAAGGAAGTTCTCCTGGCCATTTTCCTTTTGCTTCATTCAATCTCTTTTTCAAACCATCCTTTATGGTTCTATTGGACACCTCTACCTATCCGTTGCTTTGACGATGAGCTACCGGGGTGAAGTGCATTTTTATCTCGAGGTCAGTAGTGAATTCTTGGAACCCCTTGTCAATAAACTGGGAACCAATATCGGCCACTATCACCCTCGGTATGTCAAATCTACATATGATGTTCTTCCATATGAACTTCTGGACATCCTTCACCATTATGGTTGCCAAAGGCTCTACCTTAATCCAATTAGTTGAAGTAATCTACTGGGACAATGCAGAACTTCACTCCTCCGGGTGCAATTGGAAGAGGCCCGATGAGGTCAATACGCCATACTGCGAATGGGAAAGGGTAGTTGGATGGAGTTATCATTTCCAAGTGTAACTTCTGGATGTTAGCGTGGGTCTTTGGCAATTGTCACATTTCTGGACAAATTACCTTGCATCCTTCCTTAAGGTGGGCCAGAAGTACCCTTAGCGGAGTAATACTCCTGCCAGAGCATCAGTTCCTATGTGGGAACCGTAGGCCCCCTCGTGGACTTCTTTGAGGACTGTCTCTACATCCTCTTCTCTGACACACCTTTGCAGTGGACTCGCGTACCCTTGTCGGTATAACTCCTCCCCGATCAAGAAATATCATCTAGAACGTCTTCGCATTTTTGACACCTCAAAAAGGTCTTCGGGAAGCTCCAAAGTCGTAAGATACTTTTTTATGGGATTTTTCCATCCTTTTTCTGAGGTTGCTATGCTCATTATTGCTATGCTCAGGTGACTTAGCACTTCGGTGGACTTTATTGACTTGGCCAACGTATCTGCTTCAGCATTGTCCCGACGAGGCACATTCTCGATGTGAACCGCATCGAACTTTTGGATGAGCTTTGATATGAAGTCATGATACTTTTCCAAGGTTAGGTCCTTCAAGCCATAGTCCCCTGCCATCTGTCGGACCACTAGCTGAGAATCACTGTGTGCCTTTAGGTTTCTTACACCAATTCTTCTGGCCAGGCGCAAACCTGCTATGAGGGTTTCATATTCCGGCACATTGCTAGTGACATTAAACCCGAATTTGATGGCCTTCATGGCTTCCATACCTTTGGGACCATGAAGATCTATTCCAACTCCTTGATGTTTGGAGCCAGAGGCCCCACCAATAAACAAAGTCCACTCAAGTTCATCCTTTTCGAGGTTAACTAGACTGTCTTTGGCAATGAGTACCTCGACAATGAAACCTGCTAGTGCCTGTGCTTTTATTGCCTTCCTTGGCTCATAGGTGATACCATACTCACCGAGCTCGATGCACCACTTCGACAGCCTTCCCGAGTGGTCCACCTTCTTCATGATATCCCGAAGAGATAGGTTACTACGCACGATAATGGGGTACCCTTGAAAATAGGGTCATAACCTTCTGCTTGCAAGTACCAGGGCATAAATAGCCTTTTGTAGCAAGGGGTACCTGACTTCGGCACCATGCAGAGCCTTGCTCACATAATATACTGGCCATTGCTTTGCCCCCTCTTCCTTTACAAGGACCGAGCTTACCGCCTTTTCAATGATGGGGAGGTAGAGTGTTGGAGGGTTCTCCTTTCCGTGGCTGTTGGAGTGGTGGCAGATAGGTTAGGTAGACTTTAAGCTCTTCCCAAGCCTTTTGCCAGTCTTCATTCCAAGGGCGCACCTCGGTGCCGAGGTCACCTTCATTTTTTGCCGCTTTGGTGAAGACTTTGAAGAACGGTCAGCAAGGATCCCCATATCTGGAGATGAATCTGCTGAGGGACGTGATTGTCCTTGTGAGTCTTTGCACATCCTTGGTCATCGTGGGAGTTCGGAATCCCAGCAGGGCCTTGACCATTTCCGGATTGGCGTCAATACCTCTCTCTGACACCATGAATCCGAGGAACTTACCCGCATTCACCCCAAACATGCATTTTTCAGGGTTGAGACAAATTTCGAATGTCCTCAGTTGGTGGAATGTTTCCTCTAAGTCTATGATATGACTACTAGGTAGTTTTCTTTTGACTATCATATCATCGATGTAGACTTTCATGTTTCTCCTGATTTTGGAGTTGAAGACCCTATTCATCAACCTCTGGTACGTGGCTCCTGCATTCTAATATAGCAGTATGTACCAACTTTGGTGATGAAGGTGGTTTTTTCCTCCTCTTGGGGGTCCATCCTAATTCAATGATACCCGTTAAAGGCGTCAAGGAAGCTAAGGAGGCCATACTCAGCGGTTGAGTCCACCAACTGGCCTATTGGCGGCAGAGGATATGGATCCTTAGGGTAAGCATCGTTCATGTTTTGGAAGACGATGCACATTCGGAGTTTGTCATTCCCTTCGTTCGTGGATAACCACGTTACTAAGCCATTCGGGATATTTGACTTCCCTGATTACGTCTGCCTCCATCAACCGTTGGACTTCGGATTTAATGAAGTTGTTCTTATGTGCTGAAAGGCTTTTCTTTTTTTGGCGAATAGGCTTCGCGTCAGGGCATATCTTAAGACTAAGCTGAATTATGCGAGGGTTTACCCCTGGCATGCCCTTCAGTGACTAGGCCAACAGATCTTTGTTCATTAAAAGGAAAGATACAAGCTTTTGCTTGTCACCTTCGGCCATTCGTAAAATAGCTGCGAGTCCCTCCGAAGGCCCCGTGTCATCGCGAGGATGTGTACTTCGGCCTGAAAGTCTGGGACACTCAAGGCCTCTCTGTTAAATCTCTCGACATAGTCGCGGATGGTCTCTCCAATTTTTTGCGCTATGTCGAACATCTGAACCGGCATCTTCACCGTTGGCTGACTTCCGATAAACTGCTGTGTGAAGGCTGTGGATAATTCCTAGAACTCCATGATGGTTCCTGGGGCCAATGAATTATACCAGGCTGTTGCTGGCCCAGTGAGAGTGACCTCGAAACATTTGCACAAGGTAGCGTCGTCGGCACCGTGCATCATCATGCTGCGTCTGTACTTGGTCAGATGGGCCTGTGGATCAGTACGGCCATCATAAGTTTCCAGCCGAGGTACTTTAAAATCCCCTGGTATGGCTGCCTCAACTATATATTGGGTGAATAGGGACTCATCCCCACAAAAGGTTCCAGACAGCCTAGCCCAGACGGGTTTTGCGGGCCACCTGTTTCTCCACTCTGTCCAACCTTGCCAATATCTTCTCCATGAGGATCGTGGCGCTAGGTTCTTCTTCTAGGGGAGGGAGATTGTCGGTGCCTTTTTGGAGAGTGAGTTCGACACTGAGGGGATGGGGACCTCACCTCAGGTGACTGGCTCCTCCTGTGTGTGATTTTGGGTCATCTTGACCCCACTTGTCCCGTGAGCCGTGCCCCGAGGGGCATGTTTTCCGTTGAAGACTCCTCTCGTGGGTCTCCGTATCCCGAACTACAATGGGTTGGTTTGGGACTTTTTTCCTGAGGGTGTGCTGGCGAAGGAGGCCTTTGGGCTTGAGCTTGTTGCGGCCACCTTCGGTCTATCTGTTGTGTCATTTCAGCCACAACAGAATGTTGAAAGTCACGCAGAAAGCTCATGGTTATGACCAGAGGACGCTCTTCCTCAGGCGTGGAAGTCCCTGGAAGGGCTTGCTTAGTGGCCGGTTGGACTTCAGGCGCGGGCGGGGAGCTCGGGAGTCCCTTGTCCTTAGAACGCCGAGTCTCAACGACAGCGACCCGAGGATGGTTTCCCACAGACGGCGCCAAATGATGCCCTGAGACATCTTCACTGGAAGGCATGGTGACTTCTGGGAGGACTTCCTGTGGGGGAGAGCGTCTGGAGCTGAGATTCCCCAAGTGAATGTGCCTGAAAAGCTCAGAGAAGAGGGTTAGGAGGTCCCCGGGGTGGTTTTCCGGGGAGGAGCCTCCGACGCCCAAGTCAGTTTCCTGAGAAGGAAAGGGGGAAGCACTAGAGTTTTTAGTAGGCTTGCCTGTATTTTCTCAAGGAGGAGGAGTCGAACCCTTTGCCAGGGTCTATTCCCTGGTATTTATAGAGAAGCCCAGCCCGTTCAGATGATGACACGTGTTTGGTCGGATGTTCTCTGAGTTTCTCGGCGTAGGGGGCGAGTAGCCAGTGACAGGCTCCTTAAGCTTTGAACCGAGACAGGTCGTGACAAGACCTGGACGGCGTCGGTGTGTCAAATCGCCGTTTGAGGTGACATGTAGGGTCTATGGGCGGCATGTCAGAGGCTCCTTAAATGCTTATGCCGTACTCCCGAAGTCCTTGGACGAGGTCGTCCTCTGACACGGACGGTACCCCTTCGGGAAATGTGCCCGTAGTTCGGGGAGTTCCCTGATTCAGGGTTCCGCCTTCGGGGAGATCCTCTCCGGCTTGCAATAGCTTATTCTCCATCTCTGAAGGCGATCTGTTTAGTACCTCGGGGGGGCTGATAGTATCCTCGCGTTCCCTGACACTCCGAGTTCGGGTCAGATAGAGGCATAGCCCTTCGGCTATCAGTAGCGTCATCGGCACCGTGCATCATCATGCTGCGTCTGTACTTAGTCAAATGGGCCTGTGGATCAGTATGCCATCATAAGTTTCGAGCCATGGTACTCTGAAGTCGCTAGGCATGGCAGCCTCAACTATGGCTTGAGTGAACAGGGACTCATCCCCACAAAAGGTTTCAGACAGCCTGGCCCAGACGGGCTTACGGGCTACCTATTTTTCTACCCTATCTAGTCTTGTTAGTATCCTCTCCATAAGGATCATGGCACTAGGTTCTTCCTTTGGGAAGGGAAATTGCCGGCGTCTCTTCGGGGAGCGAGTTCGGCGTTGGGGGGATAGGGACCTCACCTCAGGCGACGAGCTCCTTCGGTGTGGGACTTCGGGTCGCCTGGACTTAGCTAGTTCTATAAGTCGTGCCCCGAGGGGCATATTTTCCGTTGAAGACTCCTCATGCGGATCTCCGCTTCCCGAACTACGGTGGGTTGGTTTGGGGCTTCTCACTCGAGGGTGTGCTGGCGAGGGAGGCCTTTGGGCTTGAGTCTGTTGCGGCCACCTTCAGTCTATCGGCTGTGTCATTTCAGCCACAACAGAACGTTGAAAGTCACGCAGGAAACTCATGGTTATGACCAGAGGACGCTCTTCCTCCGGCGTGGAAGTCCCTGGAAGGGTTTGCTCAGTGGCCGGTTGAGTTTCAGGCGCGGACGGGGACTTCGGGAGTCCCTTGTCCTTTGAACGCCGAGTTTCAACAACGGTGACCTCAAAGTGCGTTCCCACAGACGATGCCAAATGATGCCCCGAGGCATCCTCGTTAAGTGACATTGTGACTCCTGGAGGGACTTCCTGAGAGGGAGAACGCCTGGAGCCCAGATTTCCCACAGACGGCGCCAAATGTTGCCCCGAGGCATCCTCGTTAAGTGACATTGTGACTTTCCCACAGACGGCGCCAAATGTTGCCCCGAGGCATCCTCGTTAAGTGACATTGTGACTTCTGGAGGGACTTCCTGAGAGGGAGAACGCCTGGAGCCCAGATTTCCCAGAGGAGCGTGCCTGAAAAGCTCCGAAGAGAGGGTTAGGAGGTCCCCGGAGTGTTTTTCCAGGGAGGAGCCTCCGACGCCCAAGTCAGTGTCTTGAGAAGGTGAACGGGGAGCACTAGAGGTTTTAGTGGCCTTGCCTGTTTGTGTCTTCTCAAGGAGGAGGAGTCCAACCCCTTGCCAGGGTCTGTTCCATGGTATTTATAGAAGTGCCCAGCTCGTTCAGATGACGACACGTGTTTGGTAGGATGTTCTCTGAGTTTCTGGGCGTAGGGGACAAGTAGCCAGTGGCAGGCTCATTGAGCCTTGAACCGAGACAGGTCGTGACAAGACCTGGACGGCGTCGGCATGTCAGACCGCCGTTTGGGGTGGCATGTAATGCCTATGGGCGACATGTCAGAGGCTCCTTAAATGGTCATGCCGTACTGCCGAGGTCCTCTGGGTGAGGTCATCCTTTGGCATGGACGCCCTTCTTCGGGAGTTATGCTCGTAGTTCGGGGAGTCCTTTAGTTTGGTGGTTCTCCCTTCGGAGGATTCTCTCCTGCTTGTAAGGGCCTCTGTCCCGAAGGCGATTTGTTTGGTCCCCTGAAGGAGCTGGTAATGTTTTTGGAGTTCCTGAGGTATTAGCCGAAGTCCCGAGTTCGACACGTCTTGACTTTGCTCCTTCCGAGGTCAGTGATAGTGCCTCCTTCGGGTGACATTAAGCTCTCCGGTTACCTTGTTTTTGGCAGGAGGCTCGGGGTGAGAGAGGCGATAGTCCTTCGGCTATCACAAGTAATAAAAAATAAATATAGTCTGGACAAGGTTTTGGTGGGAAAAAGCAGAAGATGGTTGAAGGAAAACTATGGGTTCAAGTTAGATGGTTGAAAGAAAGTGGAAAAGGTAGTTGATTGCAAGATATAAAAGTTTTGAAGTTTCTAAGGCAAATGAAAAGTTTTTTTATGGTTAAAACTTATTTTTCACATTCTTTTCCATCCATTTTAATGGAAAATATGATGTCGAGATGAATAGTGCAACATGTTCATAGTTAGAGGATGAACGGTATAACATTTTTTAGTTTCAGGATGAATTCCCAACATGAGGCTTAGTTCAAGGACGGTGGGTGCCATGTACGTAAAATTGTGGCATATTGTCGAAAAAGGAATTAATATTCTTGGGGATACTTCCATGTTAAACAAGACACAAATTGCAAAGTTGAATGATGAGGCAAAGGACACACAAGCTCTCTTCACCCAATAGTAGGCCATCCCAGATACCATTTTTTGATGAATCATCAAAGCAACTAGTGCGAAGCAAACATGAGACTTCTTGCAAGAGGAATTTCAAGGATCTTTCAAGGTATGCATTGTATGACTATAAAGTTTAAGGTGAGAATTCAAAAATATAAAAATGAAGGATTCTGAGACAATAAATGAATGATTTTCTAGATTAACTAAAATAATTAATCAAATGAAACCTTATGGAAGAAAAAAACTTGGACCATAAAATTGTTGAAAAAATATTAAATTTTATCCTAGAGAAATTTGAATCAATAATCACTGCAATAGAAGAAACAAAAGAGTTATCAACATTATCTGTGTCTGAACTCATATGCTCACTTGAAGTAAAGGAAAAAAGGCTGAATAGGCATCATGAAGATCTATCTGAAAGTGCGTTTTAATCTAAAACTTAGTCCCAGAAATCTCAAAATAACAAGAAAATATCAAGCATAAATTCTCATCAAAGAAAAAATTTGAGAAAATCAACAAATCCTCTATGTGGAATTTGGAAAGAGGCAAATCACTTGGAGAAAGATTGTTAGTTCTAAGGACAACCATGATGCTGCAACTACAATAGGTTTGGCCATATGGAGAAAAACTGATGCTCCAAAGAAAGTAAAAATCATCAAGCTAGTTAATCCGAAGAGCAAAAAGATTAAGAAAACATCTTCTATGTTTGCCAAGCTACTGCTGAACAAAACGAGAATACATGGTTGATTGGTGGTGCTTATAGCAATCATATGACACCAAATCAAGAATTGTTTTTTAAACTAGAAACCACCAACAGTTTGAAGGTGCAACTGGCAGACAAGAAATCTATTAAGATTATTGGCAAAGGCACTGTAGTTGTCCAAACAAAGAAAGGTATGTGATACATACATGATGTCTTATGGGTTCTACATCTAGTAGAAAATCTACTAAGTGTTGGCCTGATGATAGAGCATGGATATACACTTTACTTTGAAGGGGACTACTGCACTATCGATGAGGAGGACAAAAATCTAGTTATTGTCAAAGATCAAGATAACTAGAAGAAACATTCTTATTCAATGGAGGTACGTAGTTCAAACAGCCATGAAAGTACAAGAGAACAATTCATGCCTTTGGCATAAAAGGTTTGGCCACTTTAGCCTTCAAGGGCTAAAGACTCTTCAACAGCAAAATATGATCAAGGATTTCTTGAAGATAGAATATATAAAAGATACATGTGAAGGCTATCTACTTGGGAAACAACACTAACAACCATTTCCATCTAGAGCTTCTTGTAGAGCCAAAATGCTATTGGAGCTTATTTATATAGATGTATGTGGGCAAATATAGATGACCACACCAAGCAAAAATAGGAACTATATCCTCATCATTGATGACTTCACTAGAATGATTTGAGTTTATTTCATGAAAAAAAAATTAGAAGTATTTGGAATATTCAAGAAATTCAAGCATTTAGTGGAGAAACAAAGTGGCCAACACATTAAGACCCTAAGAAGTGATCAAGGAAAGGAGTATACATCAAGAGAATTTGACAAGTTCTTCAATGAGGAAGGAGTTGATTGACAACTCATGGTTGGCTATGCACCAGAACAAAATGGTGTATATGAAAAAAAGAATAGAACTATGATGGAGATCACAAGATCATTGTTTACCAAAAAAGGCATACAAAAAATATTTTAGGTAGAAGCTGTCTACACTGCCATTTATATACTCAATAAGTGTCCAACCAGAGCCATAAAGGCAAAACACCAATTAAACCATGGAGTGGACCAAAGCTTTCAGGCATACATCTCAGAGTCTTTGGTAGTATATGGTAGATCCATGTTCCATAAGATAAAAGAAGTAAGCTCAACAACAAGAGCGAAAGAAGAATCTTTTTGGGCTATAACTCATAATCAAAAGGATACATAATCTATAATCTAGAGGCTGAAAAGTTGACAATTAGCTATGATGTGGAGTTTGACAAAGAAACATCTTGGAAGTGGGTTGAGCAAAAGATTGAGAAGAAGGTAAAAATAATGTACGTGCCACCACTATCAATTCCAAGTGAAGAACCAAAAGACAAGAAAATTGGAGATTCTATAGGAATTTCATTTTAGCCAATAGCTCCAAAGTCTTCATCACTAGAAGATTCTGATGATTCATAATTAAGGCCAAGAAGAACAAAGTCACTAATAGAACTATATAAAACATGAAGGAAACATGTAGCTTCACATTGGTAAAACCTGAAAGTTATGAAGCTGTTGCAAAGCAAGAAGAATAGGTGAAAGTAATGAAGGAGGAGATCAGAATGATTGAGAAAAACAAAACATGAGAGTTAATGGATTGGCCATAAGAAAAAGTGATCATCGAAGTTAAGTGGGTGTACAAAACAAAACTTAACCATAACGGAACATTACAGAAACACAAAACAAGTTTAGTCACCAAGGGCTATTCACAACAACCAGGCATTGACTATACTGAAACTTTTTCTCTAGTCGCAAGGCTAGATGCAATTCAAGCATTAATTGTTATAGTTGCACAAAATAAGTGGAAAATTTGTCAACTAGATATGAAGTCAACATTCCTCATCAGAATCCTTGAAGAAGAAATCTACATGGAACAACCACCAGGATTTATAGCCAAGGGGCATGAAGATAAGGTTCTTAAACTAAAAAAGGCCATATATAGGTTAAAATAAGCACCATGAGTTTGGAATAACGGCATTGATGGATACTTCACCAATCAAGGATTCAAGAAGAGGATGAGCGAGCCAATGCTCTATATCAAGACCTAGGGTAAAAACACTATCATTGTTTCTCTCTACGTAAAAGATTTAATCTACACAATAAATAATAAGAGTATGATTCAAGACTTCAAAGAAGACATGATGAAGACATTCAAAATGAGTGACTTGGGTCTGATGCATTTTTGCCTTAGGATCGAGGTAAGTAAAATAGAAGAAGGAATATTAATATCACAAAAGAAATACATTGAAAGCCTTCTAAAGAAGTTCAAGATGGGCCGCTGCAAGTCTGTCACTACTTTTCTAGCTGCAAATAAAAAACTAAGGAAAGAAGATAACTCTGCAAAAGTGAATGTTTTTCACTATAGAAGTATAATCGAAAGCCTACTATATCTAATGGTTATGAGACCAGAAATAATGTATGCTACAAGCCTACTATCAAGGTTCATGCAAGAGGCAAACGAGATCCACTATGGAGCTGCCAAAAGAATACTCACATATCTCCAAGGAACTAAGGATTTCAAAATGTTGTTCGGATCCATTATCAACTCAAAACTGCTTGAGTACACAGATAATGATTTAGGAAAATCAATGGATGAACTGAAAAGCATATCTGGCTATGGATTCATACTTGGATCAGGATTTTTCTCATGGTCACCAAAGAAGCAAGACTCAACGGCACAATCATTTGTAGAAGCGGAATATGTAGTAGCTGCGGGAACCACAAATCAAGCTATATGCCTACAATGGATTCTAGCAAACATGGGTGAGTCACGAAAAAAGTGAAAAGATATTGTCACGGAACGGGGTCCCAGTGCCCCATATTTCTTGGCTTGTAGGCCTTTAGTGACTATGAATCCCATTCGGTTACTATTGGCTAACTATTACTCGTCAGTAAAATTAAAACAATTTACGTGCAACTAGTTTCTTAGCCTACCCTGCAAAAGAGATGTGTGCTTTTGTCCTGGTAATGCAAACGAATAAGTAAACTATTTGTTAAAAACCATTTCTTGAGCATTTCATGTAAAACATGCTTAAATCGTGCCAACACAGTGAAATGCTAGTTACTTCGGCTTCAAGTAATAGTGTATGCACATTTAACATCACTAGCATACACCTAAAAGTAACTCAATGGCTTTACACCACAATGTATCCTAATAGAGGCAACATCTTAGTACACAAGGTACTATATACATGAGACAAAAACCTAACTAAGATCCTTTACTTTAGCCCCACCTCTGAGCTATCAAAGCTCCAAGTGCAAGCCCTTCCTTAGTCCCTGTGCACCACTTAGCCTCTACACTGTAAAGGCATAAAAATTAGTCAGTACGTACTTTAGTCCACAAATAAACTTAGAATCACAAGGATTCTAGAGAAAGAATACCTGCAAAAAGAGAAACCTTAGCCCACAACTATCCACTAGTTGTTAGGCCCGATGTTAGAACCTGCACGACAAACTTAAGGGAGTGAGTACATGAATGTACTCAGTAAGGGTCCCTTGGGGTACCTGCAAAGAAGATAGCAGTAAGCCATCATGCAACCATGACAAACAAACAATCAAGCAGCCAACCAACAAACAACTCAAGACAACAACATGGAAGATATGCAATGCATGAATGTATGGTATGTAATTCACACAATCGTTGGGACTTCTTGCACACTAAGTGCCTTATGCCTGCCCTGAGCCCAAACGTTGAGGTACTTGAGACACTAGCCCTCGTATCCTGAATACTTCACCTCCCTTAAGTCCCACTTACGGGTCCTAGACTAGGTCGTCACCTCCTCTCAAACTTACTTGCCTTACCCTTAATTTATTGTACAGGGTAGCCATCTTATGTGGTTTAAGAGTTTGGCTAAGAGCTCCTTAGTGGCTCACTTACCAAACCAAATGGTTCGATTAGAATCTTCTTATATTTCTTATTCAATTCTCTTAGGTTTAAGACCTTTTTTCTGCTAGGCCAATGCAGCTTCTGAAACCAAATTGATCCCCGTTAGTGCCTACTTGACAACTTGAGCACTTTTAGCCCTTAGCCACTTTACTTAGCTCTAACTTAACCACCCTACTTAGCTACCTCTTAAATAATGCATAATTCATAACTTAGGAATGAGTCTAAGACCCAACCAAGGCTACGAGACGTCTTAAATTAGCCTAGGGATGATAACCGAAAGTTTAAGATAATCTTAGGATGCCCCAAGCTTGAGAGACTAATGCCTTGGCGACGTCGTCGGTGACATGTTGCCAAAGGCATCAACACTCTAGAATCCTAATGTCTAATGGTGATGTGTCTCCAATTTGCGTTGCCATCACCAAATGGCGTCGCAAATGCATTTACAACATTGTGCAACAGCGTGCGAACTTGAACGAAACTTGCTCAAACTTTCTCATCCCAAGTCTGATTCACATGGATCTTATTTCTACTTTATTCCCACACATAACACTACATTTCTATGCATTATTTAAGCTAAATTAACGTGAACCCTTACCTCAAACTCAGCCACAAAGCAAGAATCAAAGCACATGCTCACTTTAGCTCAACTAAGCTCTCTTGAGTTCCAATCCTAAAACCAATGTGATATTGCACCAAGAACCTCTAATCAAGACCCTCTCTAGTTATGCCAACAACTTAGAACCAGCCCATATAAAATCAAGAAACTTACCTAAGGTTTCAAGTCCAAAACAAGCATCAAAGAGCTAGATTGAAGCAAGAACAGCAAAATGGAGCTTGAGGCTTCTTGTAATCACCTAGGGGCCTTCGAATTCACTGGGAATTTGTAGAATTGGAGAGCTTTGGAGCAAAAATTTTGGTTGGGAGAGGAATCTATGAATTTTAGGAAAGAAAGCAAATGGTAAAGGAAGTCAACTAACCCAAAAATATCCTAACTCCCCCACTAAGGCAAACTTTTTGTTTTCTTGCTCCTTGACCCTTAAGTTCTCATTTGTTTTACTTTGGTCACCAAACACTCACTCAAAACCATCTTTCCTTTGTCCTAAAGGATGCCCAAGAGCCTCTTACACTTTGCCTATTAGACACTTAAGCCACTTAAGACATAAATGGCTCAATTAAACATTTAATGCAACTTTTTACTCTTTTCCTTCAAAGATGTTTCTAATAGATAGGATAACTAATGGTCATGACTTAACTAGGCCAAATTCCTTACATGACCCTAATTTCATCAAAATTATAATCATGCTATTCACTTGGGTCAAAATTACCATTTTGCCCCTTTTTGACTTTTAGGTGACAAACCACACTTAGGAACTCATTTACTTAGCTAAGATTGTCTTTCTTGCTTAAGAATGTGCTAACTTGAGGTACCTAACTAAAAACACTTAAATAAAATAAAAAAAATACTTACTTGGTTAAGACCCGTCATTAACTAGGAGAGTCATCACATCCTTCCCCCTTCCGAAATTTGGTCTTCCAAATTCTGACTTAGTCGGGCAAATTCACTTTGATATTGCCTTAGCATATCCTGCTCGGTCTCCCAAGTGCCCTATTCCTCTCCATGGTTAGACCATAGTACCTTGACCATTGGGATCTGCTTTGCTCTTAGTTTCCGGACTTGGCGGTCAAGAAACTTAATGGGGCATTCTTCATAACATAGGTCCTCATTTATTGGAATGATGGGTGGGTTTAACACTTGCTCGGGATTCATAATGCATTTCCTTAAGGAACTCACATGAAATACATTATGAAAATGGGTCAAACTTGGGGGCAAAACCAACCGATAAGCCATTTTTCCTACCTTTTCAAGGATTTCAAAAGGACCAATGTATCTTGGAGCCAACTTACCCATTTGGCCAAACCTAGCCACACCTTTCATCAAGGAAACTTTAAGGAGTATTTTGTCTCCTACCTCAAACTCTAAGTCTTTCCTTCACACATTGGCATACTTTGCTAGCCAGTCCGAGGCAGCTTTGATCCTTGCTTGGATCAACTTAATCTTTGTCATGGTCTCGACAATGATTTCTGGACCAACAATTACTTCTTTAGCCTTATCTGCCTAATAATGAGGCGTCACATACTTACACTTATACAAAAATTCATAGGGCACCATCTTAATAGCTTCTTGATAGCTATTATTATAAGAAAACTTAATCAAGGGCAGATGTTGGTCCTAATCCCCTGTAAAATCCATTACACAGCTTTGTAACATATCTTCTAAGGTTTGGATCACTTACTCAGTTTGCTCATCGGTCAAAGGTTGATAAGCAGTGCTTAGGTTCATAGTGGAACCCATAACCTTTTGAAAGGCATTCCAAAACCTTGAGACAAAACGGGGATCTGTATCAGATACAATCCGATTGGGGATTCCATAGAGTCTTACCACTTCCCAGATATACAACTAGGCTAACTTCTCCATGGTGTAAGTAATCTTAATGGGGATAAAGTGTACAAACTTTGTTAACCTACCCACTACCACCCAAACTGAATCATGTTGACTTCTTGTGTTGGGTAACCCAACACAAAAGTCCATGGTGATGGATCCCTACTTCCTTTCTATGAGGGGCAAACTTTGCAACATTCCTGATGGTCTTTGGTGCTCTACCTTCACCATTTGACTGGTGAGGCACTTAGATGCATATTCATATATGTCCTTCTGAAACTTTGGCCACTAGAAATGAGTTTTAAGGTCATGGTACATCTTATTCACACCAGGGTGAATGTTGAGCTTACTCGTATATGCCTCTTGCAACACCTGTTGCCTTAAGTCACTTGGCACATAGAGTCAGTCACCATAGTGAAGCAACCCATCCTTGTACTTAAATTCCTTCAGCACAGTACCATACCTTTCCTGCCCAGAAACTCTCTTCAAATTTGGGTCATTGTCCTGAGCTTCCTTAACCTTAGCCAACCACACTGACTAGATCTTAAGGACCATGACTTGAGCCATTTCCTAGTCTTGCCACATTTTAAATAAAACTGTGAATTGTTCCACAATAAGATTTTTTGAGGTACGTGCCACTTGATTCTTGGAGAGAATCACCCTAGAATACTTACCGCTCAAAGCATCAGTAGCCACATTGCCCTTACCAGAACAACAGTCTATTGAGCAATCACAATCATTGATATACTCAATCCTTCTTCTCTACCTCATGTTAAGTCCTTTTGGGTAAATAAATCCTTCAAAATTTTATGGTTCGTAAAGATCTTAAAGGACCTTCCCATAAGGTAGTATCTTCAGAGCTTTAAGGCAAACACAACCACCGCTAACTCAAGATCATGCACCGGGTAGTTCAACTCATTAGGCCTTAACTACCTAAATCCATATGCAATCACTTGTTTATCCTGCATCAACACACATCCTAATCCTATCCTAGATGCATCAGTGTAAACCACAAAAGTCTCATACGGATCTAGTAGGATTAAGATGGGAGTAGAAATTAACCTCTTCTTAAGCTCCTGGAAACTTTCCTCACACTTAGAAGTCCAAATGTACTTATGTGCCTTCTTTCTCAAGGCAGTTGATAGCCAAACGCTATCGCCTCGATCTGGCCGAACTCCCTGCCACAAGAATGGCCAGAAGAAGCTGGCGCTACCCGAGAAAAGGTGTGAGCATGCACCTCGGGAGATAGCTGAAGATCTCCGAGCCCGGCACGCCAGGAAAACCCGAGGACACTACTCGCCCCCCCAAGGTTGTGAACAGATCGCCTTCGGAAAAGCGGCACCAGACATAGCGAGCCGAACGTGATATCCCCGAAGGCGGAACTCCCTGAAACTGGCAACCCCCGAACTGAGGGCTTGTTTCCCGAAGAGGCTCTGTCCTTACCAAAGGACGACCTCACCCAAGGACCTCGGGAGTACGGCAGGAGCATTTATGGAAGCGTTTAAGAAAGCCTCTGACACATCCATTCACAGACGCCACAATCCACCTCAAAAGGCGCACTGCCACGCTGACGCCATCAAAATCACATCATGGCCCGTCTCAGCACATGGCTCAAGGCAACCTGCTACCAGCTATCTGTCTCCTACGCCCAGAAATTCAAGAACATCCGACCGAACACGTGTCGCGATCTGAACGGGCTAGGCGCTCCTATAAATACCAGGAATTAATACTTGGCAGGAGGCTGGTTGGCAAAACACTGCTCCCACACTCTGAGAAAATTACCAGGCGAGACTCCTCAGCCCTTTGTGCTATTTTCTCTGCCTTTCTCTCAGCCACCACTGACTTGGGCGTCGGAGGCTCCCCCCCCGGAAAAACACTCCGGGGGCCTCCTAACCCTTTGTTTCTGAGCTTTCAGGCACTCTCCTTGGGGCGATCCAATCCACCAGGCGTTCTTCCTCCCAGAAGTCTCTCCTCCAGTCATCATGACTCTGAACGATGAGGCCCCTGGACTCACAGCTGTTCTACGAGTTCTCAAAGGACCCCCCGGACACCCTCGGAGAATTTTGCCGAAGGGCCGAGCAGCACATGACAGCCGAGGAGCTAAGAATGGCAGGGCCGAAGTCCGATCACCACCGCGCCGAAGGGTCCATTCAACAAGCTCGGCATCCGATGGAACAGCCAGGACGACCTCGGAGGATGCGGGGAAAGAAACCTCAAAGTTTCACGCCCCTGAGCACCACACGGACCAGCATCCTCATGGCGCTAGAAAGGCAAGGGACGCAGATTCGGCGGCCAAGGGCCATGGCCGCCGATAATAAGAAGAATGCCAAGAAGTTCTGCCAGTTTCATCGCGACCACGGTCATGACACCGAAGACTGCTTCCAGCTGAAGAAGTACATAGAGTCGCTGATAAAACAGGGCCAACTTCGGAAATACCTGCGGATGCCATCCCCGAAAGGCAGAAAAGTGGAGGAAGAAAGGGCCGAAGATGAGGACTATGACTCCGACAGGCGGAGAAACCGAAGTCCAAAAAGGCGCCCTCCACCTCCGGCAGGGGTTATCCAAACCATCACCACGGGGCTCCCATCCTCGGAAAGAAAGCGGAAGGCCAGAGAAATTGCAGTCATGGAGTATCAAAGTCCATCAAAGAAACTGGCTCGCAAAGATGGCTCCACCGTCGTCTTCCCCCACGACGATCCGCTGCTGATAATGGCGAGAATAGGGAACTGGGACGTCAAGAGAGTGTTGCTTGATGATGGCTCAAATGCTGACGTCCTATTCTCGCACTTACTGCCGAGCTTGGGCATCTCCAGCAGCGAACTTAAGCCTGTCACCTACGCCCACCTTCGGGGTTGGACCATCCGAACTGCCCGTCCTCGGATGGATCGACCTCCCACTGATGATGAAAGGGACTTCGGTAGACGGAGCAGCTGAGTTGTACGCCTCCACAATGGCAAGATTCATCGTCATGGACGTCCCGTCCTCGTACAACGCCATCCTTGGAAGGCAGACACAGGGAAACCTGCACATTCGCTCTGATGTGAAGTACTTGACTGTCACATTCGCCACCAAGGATGGAGATGCAGAGATCTTCATAGACCAGGCCGAGGTAAGAAAGGTGTTTGTGAAAGCACGAAAGGCTCCGGCAAACAACTCTACACAAACGGTGGAGGCAAAGGCGCAGGAGAAAGGCAAAGGAGAAGATCCCGCAAAGGCAGAAACGGAAGCAATAGATCTTGTCCCAGGACAATCTACCCGAATAGGGAAGAGCTTGGCCGAAGGTGACAAGGAAAAACTTGTATCCTTTCTGCTGGAAAATAAAGATCTGTTTGCCTACTCGCCGAAAGATATGCCAGGAGTAAACCCTGGCATAATACAGCATAGCCTCAAAGTAAGCCCGGAAGCAAAACCTGTCCGGCAAAAGAAACGGAGCATCTCAGCCCACAAAAGCAACTTTGTCAAAACCGAAGTCCAGCGTCTCCTAGATGCTGAAGTTATCAGGGAGGTCAAGTACCCCGAATGGTTAAGCAACGTGGTCATTGCCACAAAAGAAGGTAGCAGCAAACTCCGGATGTGCATCGACTTCAGAAACTTGAACGATGCTTGCCCGAAAGACTCATACCCTCTGCCGCCAATAGATCAACTGGTAGATTCAACTGCTGAATATGGGCTCCTTAGTTTCCTAGAACGCCTTCAGTGGCTACCATCAAATAAGGATGGACCCCGAAGATGAAGAGAAGACTGCCTTCATCACCGAGGGAGGAACATATTGCTATATCAGGATGCCCTTCGGGCTCAAAAATGCAGGAGCCACCTACCAGAGGCTGATGAACAAGGTCTTCAAAGACCAAATGGGGAGAAACATGGAGGTGTATGTTGATGATATGATAGTCAAGAGCAAGCTGCCTGGCTACCACGTTGCAGATTTAGAGGAAACCTTCCAAAAGCTCAGAGCCTTCGGGATCCGCCTTAATCCTGAGAAGTGCATCTTCGGGGTGACCTCGGGAAAATTCCTTGGGTACATGGTATCCGAAAGAGGCATCGATGCTAACCCCGAGAAGATTAAGGCTCTGCTTGAGTTCCGAACTCCTGCCACAGTCAAAGACGTGCAGAGACTCACCGGAAGAATAACCTCTCTGAGCAGGTTTATTTCCAGGTACGGAGATAGGTGTCGACCTTTCTTCAAAGTCCTCACAAAGGCAGCAAAAATGGAAGGCAACCTCGGAAGAAATGATCATCCTTGGGATGAAGATTGCCAAAAAGCCTGGGAAGAACTCAAAGTCTACTTGGCCAGCCTGCCGACTCTGCGACAACCTCGGGAGGAAGAGCCCCTCGTACTGTACCTCGCCGTCACAGAAAAAGCTGTGAGCTCGGTCCTCGTGAAAGAAGAAGGGCCAAAGCAATGGCCGGTCTACTATGTCAGCAAGTCCCTGCATGGCGCCGAAGTCAGGTACCCTTTGCTTCAAAAAGCTATATATGCCTTGGTGCTTGCAGGGAGAAGGCTGCGACCATACTTTCAGGCTCACCCCATCATCGTCCGAAGTAGTCTGCCGCTACGGGATGTCATGAAGAGAGTTGATCATTCGGGAAGGCTCTCCAAGTGGTGCATAGAGCTGGGCGAACACGAAATCACGTATGAGCCTCGGAAGGCCATAAAAGCTCAAGCACTGGCAGATTTTATCGCCGAAATACCCACCACTGAGGAGAGCCATTCAGATCCAAAAGAGGGTGAGCCAGAATGGACCTTGCACGTAGACGGAGCCTCGGGGTCCGAACACCAGGGAGCTGGAGTAATTATCAGGGGCCCCGAAGGCCTGGAGGTAATGAAGGCTATCAAGTTCAGCTTCAACGTCACCAACAATGTAGCTGAGTATGAAGCCCTCATAGCGGGATTACGCTTGGCCAGAAAGATTGGCGTGAGAAACTTAAAGGCTCACAGCGATTCCCAGCTGGTAGTTCGGCAGACGGCAGGAGATTATGGGGCGAAGGACCCAATCTTGGCAAAATACCACGAGCTGGTAGCAAAGCTCATCCAAGAGTTTGACGCCGTACGGATCGAAAATGTACCACGGCGGAATAACACTGAGGCAGATTGCTTGGCGAAGTCTAAAACATACACCGAGGTGCTAGACCATCCAAGCATCTCAGTGCTGAGCATAGCGACCTCGGGAACAGGGTGGAAAGACCCAATAAAAAGATACCTCGCAGAGAATTTGCTCCCCGAAGACCCCGGCGATGCTGTAAGACTGCGAAGACACTCCGGAAGATTCTTCCTGATTGGCGAAGAGTTATACCAACAGGGATATGCGAATCCGCTGCAAAGATGTGTGGATGAAGAGGATACTGAAATGGTCCTTGAAGAAGTTCACGAAGGCATGTGTGGTTCACACATTGGAACTGATGCCCTTGCAGCAGTGATACTCCGCCAAGGATACTTCTGGCCTACCCTGAGAAAGGACGCAAGGCAGTTCGTCCGAAAGTGCGGTAGTTGCCAGAGACATGCAAAAATCCAGAGGATACCCTCGGAAATGGTAACTTCGGCAGACTATCCTTGGCCGTTCGCAGTCTGGGGTATAGACCTTATTGGGCCACTCCCCACAGCACCCGGAGGCGTGAAATTCTGCGTGGTAGCAGTGGACTATTTCTCAAAGTGGGTGGAGGCAGAACCACTAGCAACTATCTCGGCAAAAGAAGTGCAGAAGTTCGTATGGAAGAACATCGTATGCAGATTTGGCATACCGAGGGTACTAGTAGCTGATAATGGATCCCAATTCATAGACAAAGGATTCCAGGAATTTATCAGCGACCTCGGAATAAAGATGCACTTCGCCCCAGTAGCTCACCCCCAAAGTAACGGGCAGGTGGAAGTATCGAACAGGACCATAAAAGATGGCCTGAAAAAGAGACTGGGAGAAGCAAAAGGGAAATGGCCAGGAGAACTCCAAAGCGTATTATGGAGCTACCGAACGACGCCCCGGAGAGCCACAGGGGAGACTCCTTTCTCACTCGTCTTCGGAACAGAGGCCATTATCCCAATAGAGATAGTTCAGCCTTCAGTACGGGTGCAAGTATTTGATGAAGGTGGAAATGACCTCGGCCTCAGAACCAAGCTCGACCTCGTCGGCGAACACAGAGAAATAGCCGAGCTGAGAAGAAAAGCTTTTCAGCAAAGAGTGGCCGCAGCTATAAACTTACGGGCCAGGCCAAAAGAAATCAAGAAAGGAGACCTCGTTCTCCGAAAGGCTGACTTTGCACCCCGAAGGCCATCCCACGGAGTACTTCGCGCAAACTGGGAAGGACCTTATCTGGTTCTCGCCGAAGTACGAAAAGGCGTGTACAAACTTGGCGACGCTGAAGGCGTAGAATTGAAAAATACTTGGCACTCAGACGCCTTGAAAAAATTCTACGCCTAAGATGAAGCGGAGGAATTGTAAGTACAGAATGCTCTTAAGGAAAGTTCTTAAGTATCCAAAATTGTGCAAAGCAGAATTCCGCGAAGATGCTCGCCATGATAAAGCGTAGATATGACTTTCCGAAGTCCCTTGAGCCATCACGCTCGGGAAAAATGGAGAAACAAGAATCCCTTGAGAGAAAATTTTCCGAAGAGCGCAGAGACAGACTTTCCGAAGTCCAGCCATCACGCTCGGGAAAGATGGAAAACAAAAATCTCGCAGAAGTACTCGCCATAGCCAGCGCAGAGATAATTTTCTGAACTCCCTTGAGCGAACGTGCTCGGGAAAATGGGAAGTGAAAAATCTCGCGAAAGGTTTTCCGAAGTCCCTTGAGCAAATATGCTCGGGACACCTGGAAAAACAAAAATTTGACTGAAGGTTTTCCGAAGTCCCTTGAAGCGTGCAATCATGTTCGGGATTCCGAAAATTGGAACATGCAAAAGCCTGCAAAAAGACTTAGTCAAATTTTTCAGACTTTCCAAAAAGCCTCTGGAGCGAACAGGCTCGGCCAAGGGAAGGTAAAAAAGTTTCTTTGATCGCAGGTTTTCCGAAGTCTCTTGAGCGAACGTGTTCGGGACAATGGAAATGAAGAAACTTGCAAGAAAAGACTTAGCCAAAAAAAAAATCTTCATTAAGAGCAAAGCTGCTTTACAGAAGAAGTGACCGAAGAAGGAATACAAAATGGAAGGGAAGGAAAAGGGGCCCTAAAAAATAGCCTAAGGGTTCGCGGCGTCCCGAGAGCCACTCGCTGGCCCGCCCTTTTCCACCACCTTCGGCGCCGGAATTGAAGGAGGAAGTTTCAGATGCTCGACCTTGGACCATTCCCACCGAGGTCCCTCAGGAATATTTAGACCCTCTAGAAAAGAGAGGTCCAGATCTGGGAACCTCTGGAGAACCTGGTGCCGAGCAAGGCAGAAGCCGTCCTGGAACGCGACCTTGTTCATTTGATCAGACTTGTTCTTCTTAAGCTCAAGGTCGTCAAGCTCGTCCTTCAGATCCGCGATCTCCTCTTCCAGCGCCTTTATCTGCTCCTCCCCCTTCGGCTCCTTCTTCAACGACTCGACCTCGGCCCGGAGAGTGTTATTCTCACACGTCAACGACACTATAAGGCTGTCAGAACCAGCCTTGTGCTTGAGAAGATCTTCGTTGGCGGCGAGCATCCCCTTTATTTGATCACCGAGGTCAGCGATCTTCTGGGAGGAGTCCTTTTGAAGTTCTTCTTTTTCCTTCCGGAACTCCTCCCGAAGGGCAGCTACTTCTTTCTCAGCAGCCTCTTTCAGCTGCTGGTTTTTGGCGGCCGACTCCGCGAGTGCGGTCCTCGCCTCATTCATGGTCTCTAAGGCCGAAGCTCGGAAAGCAACCTCCCTGGCCACCCGAACTCGGAGAAAGCCGGCGTACCCCAGCAGCTGCAAAAAGATAAAACGCAAGGTCAGTAAGAGCCAAACACTTAGGAAAAAATTGAAGGGAAAGAGCTGTGAAGGATATACCTGAGCAGCATGCTCGGTGATCTTTGCGGCGAGGGTGTTATCCCCCGGATGGGCCGCCGCTATAGCCTTGAAGGAGGCCTCGGTGAGCACCCCCTTCGAAATCTGCTTAGCCATTTCAGGACAGTCCTCGGAGTACAAGTTCATGTCCTCCGTGAATGTCCAGAAAGGCTCCTTTGGTATCTTCCCTTGCGGGACTTTGGCGTCGCGACGGGCCCTCGCCTTCGCGTGTTCGGCCGCCCAGTTCGGGGTAAGTAACTCCCCTGCAGCGCGAAAAAGAGAAACAGGTCAGAGACAAAGGCAATTCCAGAAAAAACAAAGGAAGTTACACTTTGTCTGGAAACAAACCTGGCGGAACCTCGACAACAACGTCCTCGGAGTCCTCGGCCTCCTCGGCCGAAATGCCCTTGCCCTTCCGCCTGCGCCGCTCCTCGGCAGAAGGTACTTCTACCACTACATCAAGGAGGGCCTGCGACGCAGTAGGACTTTGAGGAGGGACGTCGGTTGAAGGGACCTCGGAAACGGCAGTCTCAGGCGCCGGAATCTCGGCTGCCACAGGCTCCTCAGCAGTCTCCTCGGGAATTTCTTCTAGAGAAACCTGGGCAGCTCTCTTTGCCCGTTTCCTCGAAGGCCCCACGCCAGTAGACTTCCGCCTTCGGGAAGACGCCTTCTTCGTCTGATCGCCCTTCTCCACTTGGCTGGTGAAAAGGGCCTTGTAATAGGCGGCAGTCCCGTCGCCCATCTCTGAAAAAGGAGAGAAACATCAGCGTAAGTCCGAGGAAAAAATAGCAAAGGAGTAGAAGATGACTCACTTTCGACAAACGTTTCGAAAGAAATCTCCTCCTTGAGAAGCTTGACCAACCAGGAATCCTTCCCGGCGATGGCAGGAGCTGGCATCTTGAGGTCAGTCTTGTGCTCCTTTACCACCTTTAGTTCCCGAAGGACCTCTTCGGTCATCAACTTCCAGTTGATTGGAAAAGGGTAAAGGGCGCGCGGAGCGACCTCGGGATCCCAGTCAGAGACAGCCCGAATGCGGGCGTCGAAATCCGCGAACACGGGAGCCAACTCTGGGGTCAGCAGCATCCTCGGATCAACAACGTCCACATCCAGTGTTCCCTGAGCCCATTTGGTCGGAACGTACGACCAGGCCTCGTCCATCTTCAGGAAGAAGAACTTCTGTTGCCACCCCCGCCAGCTATCCTTAGTGGCGAAGGTGAACATGAATTTCTTGCTCCCGGATCCCCGAGGTAGCATGAAATAGAAGCCACCCTTCGGGACCACAGAGAGCTTGTAGTACTGCATAAAGATTATAAAATGGGGTTCTATCCCGAAGACGCCACACATGCAGAGGTAGGCGTTAAAATAGCAGAACGAGTTCGGGGGAAGCTGGTTCACAGCAATGCCATGAAATTTGCAGAACTCGCACACCATCTTCGGGGGAGGATACCGAAGACCGGCCTTCAGCTGGGCTCGGAAAATGGTAACCTCCTTACTATGGTTTGAAAAAGCATAATGGCTAGAACGAGGCAGCCTAGTAATGGCGTAAGAGGGAAGAAAGAATTTTTTCTTCCACCTCTCTAACTTTGCAGGGGTGGTGCAACAAGGATGGGCTAAAAGAGGCTGCCAGCTCTCAGGAATGGGCATTTTCGACATGAAAACGAGTTTGAAAACGGAAGAAAACAGTTTCCAGAGAAAAACTCAAAAGAACAGAGGGATCAAAACGCTCTGGAAAACAAAAACCCACCGAAAGATTTGCCAAAATCTGAGGACGCCGTCGTGAAAGTTGGCTGGAAAAAAGCTCTGATTAAGGTAGCTCCGCCACAGAAAGCAAGAAAATGCAAGAACAGGGGCAAAGCAGAGAAAAGAGCAGAAGAAAAAGCAAAGGGAACTTATGATGGAATGGGCTATTTATAAAGCCAGAGGTGGGTAACCGAAACATCGTCATAAGTACCCTTTGGAGGCGAACCGTCGCCGTAACTGCTCTCTGCACCTGAAAAGGCGTGCCCTCTGTAAACGACGTGACTCTCCTCCAATGGCAAAGCACCACGTGTCAACCGCTGCGCAAAAATGGGGGACACGTCCTCCAAACGTCCCTTGAAAACTGGGACACGTCTTCTGACATCCCTGGAAAACTGGGACGCGCCGCTCAGACTGACACGCTTGGCCAAACAGACCTGCAGAAACAAAGAGCATGCCAACTCGAGGACGCCAAGAGACAGGCTATGGCCGAACAGCCCATGACCTTCGGGCAGGAGGTGTATCTTCGGCACAGGCTCCGCCTCGAAGACACCAAAGAACAGGCCAAGGCCGAAGAGCCCATGATCTTCGGGCAAAAGGCGCATCCTCGGAACAGGTTAAGCTTCCAAAGAGACTCCCATAAACAACCTCGGAAAGAGATGCAAAACCGAAGTCTTCACTTCGGCTTTCCAAAGGGGGGCATGTGATAGCCAAACGCTATCGCCTCTATCTGGCCGAACTCCCTGCCACAAGAATGGCCAGAAGAAGCTGGCGCTACCCGAGAAAAGGTGTGATCATGCACCTCGGGAGATAGCCGAAGAGCTCCGAGCCCGGCACGCCAGGAAAACCCGAGGACACTACTTGCCCCCCCAAGGTTGTGAACAGATCGCCTTCGGAAAAGCGGCACCAGACATAGCGAGCCGAACATGATATCCCCGAAGGCGGAACTCCCTGAAACTGGGAACCCCCGAACTGAGGGCTTGTTTCCCGAAGAGGCTCTGTCCGTACCAAAGGACGACCTCACCCAGGGACCTCGGGAGTACGGCAGGAGCAGTTATGGAAGCATTTAAGGAAGCCTCTGACACATCCATTCATAGACGCCACAATCCACCTCAAAAGGCGCACTGCCACACTGACGCCATCAAAATCACATCATGGCCCGTCTCAGCACATGGCTCAAGGCAACCTGCTACCAGCTATCTGTCTCCTACGCCCAGAAATTCAGGAACATCCGACCGAACACGTGTCGCGATCTGAACGGGCTAGGCACTCCTATAAATACCAGGAATTAATACTTGGCAGGAGGCTGGTTGGAAAAACACTGCTCCCACACTCTGAGAAAATTACCAGGCGAGACTCCTCAGCCCTTTGTGCTATTTTCTCTGCCTTTCTCTCAGCCACCACTGACTTGGGCGTAGGAGGCTCCCCCCCCGGAAAAACACTCCGAGGACCTCCTAACCCTTTGTTTCTGAGCTTTCAGGCACTCTCCTTTGGGCGATCCAATCCACCAGGTGTTCTTCCTCCCAGAAGTCTCTCCTCCAGTCACCATGACTCTGAACGATGAGGCCCCTGGCCATCAGGCGTGTCGGTGAGGGGGGTCTCGGGGCCCGTTCTTGCTGTGGCCACCTTCGGTCGATCTGCTGGGTCATTTCAGCAACGACCGAACGCTGAAAGTCCCTCAAGAAGCTCATGGTGACTACCAGAGGGCGGTCTTCCTCAGGCGTAGAAGTCCCTGGGAGTGTTTGCTCAGTAGCCGGTTGTATCTCAGGCACGGACGGGGACCTTAGGAGTCCCTTGTCCTTAGAACGCCAAGTCTCAACGACGGCGATCTTAGAGCGGGTTCCCACAGACGGCGCCAAATGATGGCCAGGGGCCTCATCGTTCAGAGTCATGGTGACTGGAGGAGAGACTTCTGGGAGGAAGAACGCCTAGTGGATTGCATCGCCCAAAGGAGAGTGCCTGAAAGCTTAGAAACAAAGGGTTAGGAGGCCCCCAGAGTGTTTTTCCGGGGGGGGAGCCTCCGACGCCCAAGTCAGTGGTGGCTGAGAGAAAGGCAGAGAAAATAGCACAAAGGGCTGAGGAGTCTCGCCTGGTAATTTTCTCAGAGTGTGGGAGCAGTGTTTTTCCAACCAGCCTCCTGCCAAGTATTAATTCCTGGTATTTATAGGAGTGCCTAGCCCGTTCAGATCGCGACACGTGTTCGGTCGGATGTTCCTGAATTTCTGGGCGTAGGGGACAGATAGCTGGTAGCAGGTTGCCTTGAGCCATGTGCTGAGACGGGCCATGATGTGATTCTGATGGCGTCAGCGTGGCAGTGCGCCTTTTGAGGCGGATTGTGGCGTCTGCGAATGGATGTGTCAGAGGCTTCCTTAAATGCTTCCATAAATGCTCCTGCCGTACTCCCGAGGTCCCTGGGTGAGGTCGTCCTTAGGTACGGACAGAGCCTCTTCGGGAAACAAGCCCTCAGTTTGGGGGTTCCCAGTTTCAGGGAGTTCCGCCTTCGGTGATATCATGTTCGGCTCGCTATGTCTGGTGCCGCTTTTCCGAAGGCGATCTGTTCACAACCTTGGGGGGCCGAGTAGTGTCCTCGGGTTTTCCTGGCGTGCCGGGCTCGGAGCTCTTTGGCTATTTCCCGAGGTGCATGATCACACCTTTTCTCGGGTAGCGCCAATTCTTCTGGCCATTCTTGTGGCAGGGAGTTTGGCTAGATCGAGGCGATAGCGTTTGGCTATCACACATCTTAGAGACACTTCGGTGTCAAAATAGCAAGGTTTCTTTCCATGAAACTTCTTGCATTTAGGGCACCTTAGGCCAAGAAACTTCCCCTTAACCATGCCCTTACCACCATGATGAGAATTCTTGCCAATTCTTTTGCTGTGTTGTGGCTTCTTCTACTTGCCTCATGCCTTACTACTTTCCCTTAGTCCACTAGGAAAGTACTTAGTCTCATTCTCCTCTTGCTCCACTAATAGAGCTTTCTACACTGCTTCAAAGTATGTAATTGCTCCAAAAGGTCTAACAGCCTTTCTAATGTCTGACCCTAGCCCTCCGACAAATCTTTTGGCCTTCACCTCCTCCAGTCCATGATACTAAGAAGCATACCTCACCAACTGATTGAATTTGTGCTCATACTCTAGGACACTAAGGTTGTCCTGCCTTAGAGCATGAAATTTAGCTTGCTTCATATCCTTGATGGCATCACTGATGTACTGTTCCTAGAGCAGATGTGTGAACTCTGGCCAGCTCATTTCAATATCTTTTCCTGGCCTTCTGCCCTTCTGGAAAGCATACCTATCTCTGGTGTTTCTCCACTACTTCTCTGCACTGCCTACCAAGTTGTAAGTAGCCAGTGACACCTTTTTCGTGGAGCTGAGTGGCATCCTCTCAAACATCTTTTCTATGAAGATTAACAACTTTTCAGCTCTCTCTGGCCCAACTCCTCCATCAAACTGTGAGAGCCCTCAGTATGGTGATGCTCTCTATGATCTCTATGATCTCTCTGCCTTCTCCTGGATCTTCTCTCATGGCCATCCTCAATCTCATCCTTAGTGGAGGAATGGTCATAGACTAAGGGATTGTTCTTGGATCCCTGACCAATCTTAGACCTTAGTCTTCTTCCTCTTGGATTTCTCCCATCTTCATCTTCCTCCTTAACAGTTTCATCATTTGTGTCTTCTAAGCTTCCAGAAGGATCATATTCAGATGTGTTCCTAGCATCCTCTTCTGGTTGCTATTGTGCATCCTAAACTACTTCTACAGAGAGCTCCTTGGACTCCATCCTGTTGTGCTTGAAAAAGCCTTACCAAGTTCTCATTGATTAGAGCTAAGTTCCTCTGAAGCTTTAACCAAACCTGAGGCACTTCAGGGTTTGGTACCCCTGTTGCCCTTGATTCCCTCTATTCTGTCCATTTCTTTGTTGCCCAGAATCAGTAGGAGGTCTTCAGGGTGGTTCCCCTCTCCTTGTGGCAACCATGTTTACTTCTTGCATTGATGATTCACCATAGGGCACGTATAAAGATCATTGGTATTTTAATGGTACTTGACACTAGTAGCTGACCAAACTGAGTTCATATATGTAGATGCATGCAATGCAACTATATGCCATCTACATGCACAAACCATGCTCTGATACCAACTTTTGTTATCCACTCTGGGGTAGTCCAGTTATGGTGCCAAAACTGTGCAATTAAACTCCCAGGTTTGGTGTGTCCTGTAGGTCATCAAAACAACACCCCTAGTGCACACACTCAAGTGGCCCTCTTGAGCACTATGTAAATACATGCATATTGGTCTAACCATAACATACATATTTACATTTATGCACACTATGGTAGCTAAGAAGGAAAACACCAGCATGGGTCTTAGTTTTGGCTTCCACACATTAGGCAATCTTGTTAAGTTCTAGTGGCCAGCTACTGCACCTGTAACTTCCACTAATAAACTGTATCATTCTAGCCACATAGCCCTATGTTTTATTTTCTCCATTATCAAGTAGAGACTTAGAGAAAACCAAGGAATTTTGTTTTACATCAATAGCCCACCTATCGACCAAGTTATGGATTTTTGAAGTTGGTTACAAAATTCTGACCAAATGAACAGTAACTCAGCCAAATATCAACGTCATATCTTTGGCTACAGGCTCTAAATCCAGAACTTCCAAAGCCCAGTTAACCTACTAGATTTCCTCTAGGTGTGGTCAAAATTTCATACCAAGATTCATTCTACACAGGGAGATATTAAACTTTAGGTCCAGAGTCGAAATTCTGGCAACTTTTGGACCATTTTGCCCATACAAATTTTCCAAACCATGCAAACGCTTCATTCACAAGGGAAAGCCCTCCAAGGCTATCCCATATATGTCCATTACACTTAGGAATTACATTCTCTTTCTTTTAACAACTTTATGTGGCCAAAACAGAATTTACAAGTAACCAGCCCATCATTCACACTTAGGTAGCTTTGCACCACATCACTTACATAGCCAAAACATTACTCAAATGTTCACATACTTGTCTCATTTTACAAACACTACATGTACATGCATACATGCACTACAACATGGTCTTAACTTAGCTAAATATGCACTCTAGGTTACAGGAGGTCCTGAAATACAATGGACTCCAAAAATAGGATGCTGGATAGCTGCTGCACAACACAATAAGTACCGCAATTAAAAATACCAAATGTGCTCCTAAAATCACCAAACCTTCCATATCATAACTAGACATATGGAAGTCCATGTACCTAAAATTTCAGATTAATAATCAAACCAAAGTAGTTAGTTCGAACGTGATCTTTCTGCTGGACATTAAATGACAGAATTGAGGGGAGTAAGTTTCATTGAGATACTTAGTAGGGGTAACACTTGGTTTCTTAAGGTAATGTGATCCTCATTAAAACCTGCATCCAAAGACACTAAAACACAAAAACCAGAATGCATATATACAAGATATAGCAACCAAATGCAGCAGCCAAACACAAACAACAAACACATGAAATGTGGCTGCAACATATACCATAGGTTAGCCCAGAAATCATGCAATAAACATAAATAAATCACTTTGGCAGCCCTCCTCAAGCTAATGCTTGGTCTTAGGAGGATTTGAACAGTAGTTAGTAGTAACTTTGGGCTCTAGACACCCTCATTTCACTGCCTTCTTTGTGCACTTGACAATAGGTCCCAAAACCTTCAATAAGTGCACTCCCCTCAATAAGCTTGGTTCATCAAGCTCATGGCTCTCTTCCAAGCTTAGCAATAGCTCCATGGATGTTTGAAAATAAAAAAAAACAAAGCATGAGAGCAAGAAAACCCTTACCTTGATGGGTATGCTGAAATTGGAGCTTGATCCTAGATGCAATCAAGTCTTAGCACCACATAGCTTCCAATTGCCTCCTTTTGCGTTTAACTTCAATCAATTGCAAGTTTGAAGGTGTGGTGGCTATGGAGGAAGTATGGCTATGTTCTTGGGTTGGGGGAGGATGAAAATGAGAGAGGGATAAGTGATTTGGCCACTTAAATGGCGTTAAATGAGCTTAAGGGCATAAAACACACTTAACAAGCTTAACCTTGCTTTATGTTATTTTCTTTCTCACTAATTATGGTTTCTTTGTCTTAAACTCGTTGGTACACATGTGCCCAATATTTTTGACTAATTATCAAGTCTTGGCTGCCTCCCCCATGGTGGGATAACCCCACAATTCCACCCTTTTACTTAAGTCAAAAGCTTGAACACCTTAAGGTTTACACTAGGACATTTAGGTCCTTATTGCCTTTAGTGTTTCCTTTGTCCAAGCATCTCTTCCATGAGCAATTTGGTCCTCCAATAGCACTTTCATACCATTTATATCCTTCCCATAACTCTCCAAGTCTCTTTCTTGAGAGTTTTGTAATTGAGTACCCGAATTTCCAAAACCTTACAAAAAAGTCCATAGGTTGCTTGACAAACTAGCAATCCTTAAAGCTTTTCTTGGGGCCAAGTTACCAGCTTGGAACACTTTTAAGGGGGTGTTGATCATGCCTTTTACCCCCCATACTTCAATCACTGTGGTGAGAATTACACAATATAATGGTTTTTAGCCATTATGACACACTTGTAATTCTCCCATTTTGTGAGGTGGTAATAGATATGATTGGTATAAAAATGCTATTGGAGGACTAAATTGCTCATGGAAGACAAGTTTGGACAAAGGAAACACAAAAAACATTAAGGACCTAATTGTCCTAGTGTAAACCTTAAGGTGTTCAAGCTTTTAACTTAAGTCTAAGGGTGGAATTGTGGGGTTATCCCACAATGGGGGAGGTAGCCAAGACTTGATAAATAGTCAAAAATGTTGGGCACATATGTACCAATGAGTTTAAGCTTGTTAAGTGTGTTTTGTGCCCTTAAGCTCATTTAAGCCCATTTAACTCGCCAAATCACTTATCACTCTCTCATGTTTGGGCACCTCTAGCCCAAGAACACAGCCACACTTCCTTCTTGCCACCACACATTTAAACTTGCAATTGATTGAATTGAAATGAAAAGGAAGCAATTGCAAGCAAACTAGAGCTATTGCTTCGATACTTCAAAGATCAAGCTTGATTTTTGCCCTACCCACTTTGGTAAGGGTTCTCTTGCTCTCATGGGTTGTTTTTTGTATTTTCATGCCACCATGGAGCTAGGCCTAAGCTTGGAAGAGAGCATGAGCTTGATGAACCAATCTTAGGAAGGGGAGTGCACTTGTTGAAGGTTTTGTGACCTAGTGTGAAGTGCACAATGATGGCAGTAAAGTGAGGGTTTCTAGAGCCCAAAGTTAGTACTAATTACTGTTAAAATCCTCCTACGGGAAAGCATTAGCTCAAGGAGGGCTGCCATAGTGATTTATTTATGTTTATTACATGTTTTATGGACTAATCTTTGGTTATTGTTGCTGCTGCATTTTATGTCTTTGTTGGTTGTGAATAACTGCTGCATTTGGTTGCTATATCTTGTATATATGCATTGTGGTTTTTGTGTTTTAGTGTCTTTGGATGCAGGTTTTAATGATGGTTACATTGCTTATTGAATCCAAGTGCTACCCTTACGAAGTTTCTCAATGAAACTTACTCCCTTCAATTCTGTCATTTCAGGTCCAGCAGAAAGATCTCATTCAAACTGACATTTGTGGTTTGATTTTTTACCTAAAATTTTAGGTACATGAACACATATACATCTAGTTACGATCTGAAAATTTTGGTAATTTTAAGAACACATTTGGTATTTTTAATGGTGGTACTTATCGTGTTGTGCAGCAACTGTCTAGCATCCTATTTTCGAGTCCATTGTGTCTCAGGCACTCCTGTAACCTAGGGTGCATATTTAAATAAGTTAAGACCATTTTGTAGTGCATGTATGTATGTACATGTAGTGTATGTAAAATGAGACAAGTATGTGAACATTTGAGTAATGTTTTGGCTATGTAAGTGATGTGGTGCAAAGCTGCCAAAGTGTGAATGATGGGCTGCTTACTCAGAAATTATGTTTTGGCCACGTAAAGTTCTTAAAGGCAAGGGAATGTAAATCCTATGTGTAATGGAGATATATGGGATAGCTTTGGAGGGTTTTCCCCTTGTGAATGAAGTGTTTGCACACTTATGAAATTTTCTATGGGCAAAATAGTCATAAAGTGACTAGAATTTTGACTCTACACTTAAAAGTTCTATATCTCACTGTGTGGAGGGAAGATTTGTATGACCACATCTAGAGAATATCTAGAGATTGAACTAAAATTTGGAATTTCTAAATTTCGAGCCCTGTAGCCAAATGTATGACTTTTCAAAGTTGGCTAATTTATTGTTCTTGTGGTTATAATTTTGTAGCCAACTTAAAAAATCCATAACTTGGTCCATAGGTGGGCTATTGATGTAAAACAAAATTCCTTGGTTTGCTCTAAGTCTCTACTTGTTCATGGAGCAAAGAAAATAGGGGGTACTAACACAACCCATCATGGGCCTACCCAGGAAACCGATGGGAACTTGTCCCACGTTAGTCACAATTGGCTAATTGATTACATGCACACTAGTTAAAACCTTTATGCTTCTAGTTATTTAATCCTACTATGTAATCATGCAAGAGTTTATGCTTTGACTTAATCAATAAAATAAAGAAATGGTACTTCAGACATTGCCATGGCATAATTTAATAAAAAAAATATCAAAACTGTCAAAGCATTCAAAGCAATTAAGTGGAATTAACTACACATAATCAATTGTGTGTAAACATCCAAACAAGAGTAGACTATGCTCGCACCCAAGAGCGACTCTTCAGTAAATTACTCAGCATGACCATTGGAGGCAAACTAGTATATTAGAACTATACATTGAATGAATGTACTAAGATCCAAGACCAAGCTTCCACCTTAAAGCAAACTTCAAGTGGTAAGCTTCGTAAGCCATCCCTTATGCTTCACTAGCCTCTATAAGCCAAAATGATAACTGTAGTTAGCACCATTACTTAACCAACAAGTAACCCATAAACTAGAATCATAAAGATTCAAATAAACTAAATACCTGCTCATACGCCTAGCTTAACAACCCTCAATGGTTACTGGCTCAACAACGCCCAAAACTGCACAACAAAAAAGTAAGGGAGTGAGAATCAAAGATTCTCAGTAAGAGGTCTTCAACCTACAAGAAAAATCCTGAGGACGGCTCATATAAGAACATATGTAACCTGCTATGAGCTCATACAACCTGAGGGTCTAATATATGTACATATAACTAGGTCCCTTGGGACCTCTCCTCATCCTAGTCCTGCTCACAGGCCGTCACTCCGTATGTAGCGAGTTTTGGCCACTAACTCACTCATAGTAAGCCTTAGCTTACTACCTGACACAACAATGTAACCTTCCCTTTATTATTATATAGGTGAACATGGTTGATGCTCCTTGCTTGTGCTGTAAGAAATCCATTAGGTGTACTAGGCCTCTATATAGTGCCTCAAGTCCTTAGACTTGGCTAGGTCAATTATGTACTCTGCCTCCACCCATTCAACCTACCAGAGATGTACTAGGCTTCTACTTGTACCTTAAGGCATGGCTTGGCTACCATGGCGCTCCCCTATCCACCATTACTTGGTTCACACTAGTGGGGTGGCAATGATCATGGACTAGGTTCTTTCGAACCTACCTTACTGTACTAAGGTTCTTACATCAAAAAATTAAATATGAAAGCCTAAATAGGCTTTTGATGGCACTAAACCTTGCACCCAACTAATGGTGCTCTATTGTGGCCAAACATGCATTCAAAAATTCCTTCAATTTGAGTTGAAATAACTTTAAAATTGAGCCATTTTAAGTATAGTGAATGCATGGAGGTGATAGTACCCCCTCTTAGCTTTCCGTACAGTCTTGAATCACCTCAATTGGACACCCGAGCAAAAAGTTATGAAGAAAATAAAACTGGGTGTCAATGCTGTGGCGGTGACGTGTCACCACAGTTATCGATGTTCTACCAATTTCTTAGGAATTGGCAACATGTTGTGGGAACTTGTATGGATTGGCGATGCATCACCAAACCTACGAAATGCCTAGAAAACTTCCCATTTTACTGCTGTGAACTTTGGCCACTTCCCAAAAGTATCAAACATGTATGGATAGCGTTCAAACTTCATATACATGAAGTACCTATTGTAGAGACCACAAGGAACCATCACAAGCCTTATTATGATGCATTATAACATCATTCCAATCAAGCCAAACACACTAGTCCACCATGATCAAACCAAACCACTAACTAATGCTTGATGGCCAGGGGCCTCATCGTTCAGAGTCATGATGACTGGAGGAGAGACTTCTGGGAGGAAGAACACCTGATGGATTGGATCGCCCAAAGAAGAGTGCCTGAAAGCTCAGAAACAAAGGGTTAGGAGGCCCTCGGAGTGTTTTTCCGGGGGGGAAGCCTCCGACGCCCAAGTCAGTGGTTGGCTGAGAGAAAGGCAGAGAAAATAGCACACAAGAGGCTTGAGGAGTCTCGCCTGGTAATTTTCTCAGAGTGTAGGAGCAGTGTTTTGCCAACCAACCCAATATTAATTCCTGGTATTTATAGGAGCGCCTAGCCCGTTCAGATCGCGACACGTGTTCGGTCGGATGTTCCTGAATTTCTGGGCGTAGGAGACAGATAGCTGGTAGCAGGTTGCCTTGAGCCATGTGCTGAGACGGGCCATGATGTGATTTTGATGGCGTCAGTGTGGCAGTGCGCCTTTTGAGGTGGATTGTGGCGTCTATGAATGGATGTGTCAGAGGCTTCCTTAAATGCTTCCATAACTGCTCCTGCCGTACTCCCGAGGTCCCTGGGTGAGGTCGTCCTTTGGTACGGACAGAGCCTCTTCGGGAAACAAGCCCTCAGTTCGGGGGTTCCCAGTTTCAGGGAGTTCCGCCTTCGGGGATATCATGTTCGGCTCGCTATGTCAGGTGCCGTTTTTCCGAAGGCGATCTGTTCACAACCTTGGGGGGGCAAGTAGTGTCCTCGGGTTTTCCTGGCGTGCCGGGCTCGGAGCTCTTCGGCTATCTCCCGAGGTGCATGATCACACCTTTTCTCGGGTAGCGCCAGCTTCTTCTGGCCATTCTTGTGGCAGGGAGTTCGGCCAGATAGAGGCGATAGCGTTTGGCTATAACATGCCCCCCTTTGGAAAGCCGAAGTGAAGACTTCGGTTTTGCATCTCTTTCCGAGGTTGTTTATGGGAGTCTCTTTGGAAGCTTAACCTGTTCCGAGGATGCGCCTTTTGCCCGAAGATCATGGGCTCTTCGGCCTTGGCCTGTTCTTTGGTGTCTTCGAGGTGGAGCCTGTGCCGAAGATACACCTCTTGCCCGAAGGTCATGGGCTGTTCGGCCATAGCCTATCTCTTGGCGTCCTCGAGTTGGCCTGCTCTTTGTTTCTGCAGGTCTGTTTGGCCAAGCGTGTCAGTCTGAGCGGCGCGTCCCAGTTTTCCAGGGATGTCAGAAGACGTGTCCCAGTTTTCAAGGGACGTTTGGAGGACGTGTCCACCATTTTTGCGCAGCGGTTGACACGTGGCGCTTTGCCATTGGAGGAGAGTCGCGTCGGTTACAGAGGGCATGCCTTTTCAGGTGCAGAGAGCAGTTACGGCGACGGTTCGCCTCCAAAGGGTACTTATGACGATGTTTCGGTTACCCACCTCTGGCTTATAAATAGCCCATTCCATCATAAGTTCCTTTTGCTTTTTCTTCTGCTCTTTTCTCTGCTTTGCCCCTGTTCTTGCACTTTCTTGCTTTCTGTGGTGGAGCTACCTTAATCAGAGCTTTTTTCCAGCCAACTTTCACGACGGCGTCCTCAGATTTTGGCAAATCTTTCGGTGGGTTTTTGTTTTCCAGAGCGTTTTGATCCCTCTGTTCTTTTGAGTTTTTCTCTGGAAACTGTTTTCTTCCGTTTTCAAACTCGTTTTCATGTCGAAAATGCCCATTCCTGAGAGCTGGCAGCCTCTTTTAGCCCATCCTTGTTGCACCACCCCTGCAAAGTTAGAGAGGTGGAAGAAAAAATTCTTTCTTCCCTCTTACGCCATTACTAGGCTGCCTCGTTCTAGCCATTATGCTTTTTCAAACCATAGTAAGGAGGTTACCGTTTTTCGAGCCCAGCTGAAGGCCGGTCTTCGGTATCCTCCCCCGAAGATGGTGTGCGAGTTCTGCAAATTTCATGGCATTGCTGTGAACCAGCTTCCCCCGAACTCGTTCTGCTATTTTAACGCCTACCTCTGCATGTGTGGCGTCTTCGGGATAGAACCCCATTTCATAATCTTTATGCAGTACTACAAGCTCTCTGTGGTCCCGAAGGGTGGCTTCTATTTCATGCTACCTCGGGGATCCGGGAGCAAGAAATTCATGTTCACCTTCGCCACTAAGGATAGCTGGCGGGGGTGGCAACTGGCGGGGGTGGCAACAGAAGTTCTTCTTCCTGAAGATGGACGAGGCCTGGTCGTACGTTCTGACCAAATGGGCTCAGGGAACACTGGATGTGGACGTTGTTGATCCGAGGATGCTGCTGACCCCAGAGTTGGCTCCCGTGTTCGCGGATTTCGACGCCCGCATTCGGGCTGTCTCTGACTGGGATCCCGAGGTCGCTCCGCGCGCCCTTTACCCTTTTCCAATCAACTGGAAGTTGATGACCGAAGAGGTCCTTCGGGAACTAAAGGTGGTAAAGGAGCACAAGACTGACCTCAAGATGCCAGCTCCTGCCATCGCCGGGAAGGATTCCTGGTTGGTCAAGCTTCTTAAGGAGGAGATTTCTTTCGAAACGCTTGTCGAAAGTGAGTCATCTTCTACTCCTTTGCTGTTTTTTCCTCGGACTTACGCTGATGTTTCTCTCATTTTTCAGAGATGGGCGACGGGACTGCCGCCTATTACAAGTCCCTTTTCACCGGCCAAGTGGAGAAGGGCGATCAGACGAAGAAGGCGGCTTCCCGAAGGCGAAAGTCTACTGGCGCGGGGCCTTCGAGGAAACGGGCAAAGAGAGCTGCTCAGGTTCCTCTAGAAGAAATTCCCGAGGAGACTGCTGAGGAGCCTGGGACAGCCGAGATTCCGGCGCCTGAGACTGCTGCTTCCGAGGTCCCTTCAACCGACGTCCCTCCTCAAAGTCCTACTGCGTCGCAGGCCCTCCTTGATGTAGTGGTAGAAGTACCTTCTGCCGAGGAGCGGCGCAGGCGGAAGGGCAAGGGCATTTCGGCCGAGGAGGCCGAGGACTCCGAGGACGTCGTTGCCGAGGTTCCACCAGGTTTGTTTCCAGACAAAGTGTACTTCCTTTGTTTTTTCTGGATTGCCTTCTTTGTCTTTAATCTCCTTCTCATTCTTGCCACGCAGGGGAGTTGACTACCCCTGACTGGGCGGCCGAACATGCTCGGAAGCGAGCTCTTCGGGACGCCAAAATCCCGCAAGGGAAGATACCAAAGGAGCCTTTCTGGACGTTCACGGAGGACATGAATTTGTACTCCGAGGACTGTCCTCAAATGGCGAAGGAAATTTCGAAGGGGGTGCTTACTGAGGCCTCCTTCAAGGCTATAGCGGCGGCCCATCCGGGGGATAACACTCTCGCCGCAAAGATCACCGAGCATGCTGCTCAGGTATATCCTTCACAGCTCTTTCCCTTCAATTTTTTCCTAAGTGTTTGGCTCTTACTGACCTTGCGTTTTATCTTTTTGCAGCTGCTGGGGTACGCCGGCTTTCTCCGAGTTCGGGTGGCCAGGGAGGTTGCCTTCCGAACTTCGGCCACTCAGACCATGAATGAGGCGAGGATCGCACTCGCGGAGTCGGCCGCCAAAAACCAGCAGCTGAAAGAGGCTGCTGAGAAAGAAGTGACTGCCCTTCGGGAGGAGTTCCGGAAGGAAAAAGAAGAACTTCAAAAGGTCTCCTCCCAGAAGATTGCTGACCTCGGTGAACAAATAAAGGGGATGCTCGCCGCCAACGAAGATCTTCTCAAGCACAAGGCTGGTTCTGACAGCCTTATAGTGTCGTTGACGAGTGAGAATAAAACTCTCCGGGCTGAGGTCGAGTCTTTGAAGAAGGGGTCCAAGGGGACGCTGGAGATAAAGGCGCTGAAGGAGGAGATCCCTGAACTGGAGGACGAGCTTGACGACCTCGAGCTTGATAAGAACGAGTCTGATCAAATGGCGAAGGTTGCCTTTCAGGACGGCTTCTGCCTTGCTCGTCACCAGGTTCTCCAGAGGTTCCCAGATTTAGACCTCTCTTTTCTGGAGGCCCTATATATTCCTGAGGGACCTCGGTGGGAATGGTCCAAGGTCGAGCATCTGAAACTTCCTCCTTCAATGCCGGCGCGAAAGGTGGTGGAAAAGGGCGGGCCAGCGAGTGGCTTTCGGGACGCCGCGAACCCTTAGGCTATTTTTTAGGGCCCCTTTTCCTTCCCTTCTACTTTGTACTCCTTCTTCGGTCACTTCTTCTGTAAAGCAACTTTGCTCTTAATGAAGATTTTTTTTGGCTAAGTCTTTTCTTGCAAGTTTCTTCATTTCCATTGTCCCGAACACGTTCGCTCAAGAGACTTCGGAAAACCTGTGATCAAAGAAACTCTTTTACCTTCCTTTGGCCGAGCCTGTTTGCTCCAGAGGCTTTCTGGAATGTCTAAAAAAATTTGACTAAATCTTTTTGCAGGCTTTTGCATTTCCAATTTGTCCCGAACATGATTGCTCAAGGGACTTCGGAAAACCTTTAGTCAAATTTTTGTTTTCCAGTTGTCCCGAGCATGTTTGCTCAAGGGACTTCGGAAATCCTTTCGCGAGATTGTTCACTTTCCATTTTCCCGAGCACGTTCGCTCAAAGGAGTTCGGAAAATTATCTCTGCGTTGGCTATGGCGAGTACTTCTGCGAGATTTTTGTTTTCCATCTTTCCCGAGCGTGATGGCTCAAGAGACTTCGGAAAGTCATATCTACGCTTTATCATGGCGAGCATCTTCGCGGAATTCTGCTTTGCACAATTTTGGATACTTAAGAACTTTCCTTAAGAGCATTCTGTACTTACAATTCCTCCGCTTCATCTTAGGCGTAGAATTTTTTCAAGGCGTCTGAGTGCCAAGTATTTTTCAATTCTACGCCTTCGGCGTCGCCAAGTTTGTACACGCCTTTTCGTACTTCGGCGAGAACCAAATAAGGTCCTTCCCAGTTTGCGCGAAGTACTCCGTGGGACGGCTTTCGGGGTGCAAAGTCAGCCTTTCGGAGAACGAGGTCTCCCTTCTTGATCTCTTTTGGCCTGGCCCGTAAGTTTACAGCCGCGGCCACTCTTTGCTGAAAAGCTTTTCTTCTCAGCTCGGCTATTTCTCTGTGTTCGCCGACGAGGTCGAGCTTGGTTCTGAGGCCGAGGTCGTTTCCACCTTCATCAAATATTTGCACCCGTATTGATGGTCTGACTATCTCGACTGGGATAATGGCCTCTGTCCCGAAGACTAGTGAAAAGGGAGTTTCCCCTGTGGCCCTTCGGGGCGTCGTTCGGTAGCTCCACAATACGCTTTGGAGTTCTCCTGGCCATTTCCCTTTTGCTTCTCCCAGTCTCTTTTTCAGGCCATCTTTTATGGTCCTGTTCGATACTTCCACCTGCCTGTTACTTTGGGGGTGAGCTACTGGGGCGAAGTGCATCTTTATTCCGAGGTCGCTGATAAATTCCTGGAATCCTTTGTCTATGAATTGGGATCCATTATCAGCTACTAGTACCCTCGGTATGCCAAATCTGCATACGATGTTCTTCCATACGAACTTCTGCACTTCTTTTGCCGAGATAGTTGCTAGTGGTTCTGCCTCCACCCATTTTGAGAAATAGTCCACTGCTACCACGCAGAATTTCACGCCTCCGGGTGCTGTGGGGAGTGGCCCAATAAGGTCTATACCCCAGACTGCGAAGGGCCAAGGATAGTCTGCCGAAGTTATCATTTCCGAGGGTGTCCTCTGGATTTTCGCGTGTCTCTGGCAGCTACCACATTTCCGGACGAACTGTCTTGCGTCCTTTCTCAGGGTAGGCCAGAAGTATCCTTGGCGGAGTATCACTGCTGCAAGGGCATCAGTTCCAATGTGTGAACCACACATGCCTTCGTGAACTTCTTCAAGGACCATTTCAGTATCCTCTTCATCCACACATCTTTGCAGCGGATTCGCATATCCCTGCCGGTATAACTCTTCGCCAATCAGGAAGAATCTTCCGGAGTGTCTTCGCAGTCTTACAGCATCGCCGGGGTCTTCGGGGAGCAAATTCTCTGCGAGGTATCTTTTTATTGGATCTTTCCACCCTGTTCCCGAGGTCGCCATGCTCAGCACTGAGATGCTCGGATGGTCTAGCACCTCGGTGTATGTTTTAGACTTCGCCAAGCAATCTGCCTCAGTGTTATTCCGCCGTGGTACATTTTCGATCCGTACGGCGTCAAACTCTTGGATGAGCTTTGCTACCAGCTCGTGGTATTTTGCCAAGATTGGGTCCTTCGCCCCATAATCTCCTGCCGTCTGCCGAACTACCAGCTGGGAATCGCTGTGAGCCTTTAAGTTTCTCACGCCAATCTTTCTGGCCAAGCGTAATCCCGCTATGAGGGCTTCATACTCAGCTACATTGTTGGTGACGTTGAAGCTGAACTTGATAGCCTTCATTACCTCCAGGCCTTCGGGGCCCCTGATAATTACTCCAGCTCCCTGGTGTTCGGACCCCGAGGCTCCGTCTACGTGCAAGGTCCATTCTGGCTCACCCTCTTTTGGATCTGAATGGCTCTCCTCAGTGGTGGGTATTTCGGCGATAAAATCTGCCAGTGCTTGAGCTTTTATGGCCTTCCGAGGCTCATACGTGATTTCGTGCTTGCCCAACTCTATGCACCACTTGGAGAGCCTTCCCGAATGATCAACTCTCTTCATGACATCCCGTAGTGGCAGACTACTTCGGACGATGATGGGGTGAGCCTGAAAGTATGGTCGCAGCCTTCTCCCTGCAAGCACCAAGGCGTATATAGCTTTTTGAAGCAAAGGGTACCTGACTTCGGCGCCATGCAGGGACTTGCTGACATAGTAGACCGGCCATTGCTTTGGCCCTTCTTCTTTCACAAGGACCGAGCTCACAGCTTTTTCTGTGACGGCGAGGTAGAGTACGAGGGGCTCTTCCTCCCGAGGTTGTCGCAGAGTCGGCAGGCTGGCCAAGTAGACTTTGAGTTCTTCCCAGGCCTTTTGGCAATCTTCATCCCAAGGATGATCATTCCTTCCGAGGTCGCCTTCCATTTTTGCTGCCTTTGTGAGGACTTTGAAGAAAGGTCGACACCTATCTCCGTACCTGGAAATAAACCTGCTCAGAGAGGTTATTCTTCCGGTGAGTCTCTGCACGTCTTTGACTGTGGCAGGAGTTCGGAACTCAAGTAGAGCCTTAATCTTCTCGGGGTTAGCATCGATGCCTCTTTCGGATACCATGTACCCAAGGAATTTTCCCGAGGTCACCCCGAAGATGCACTTCTCAGGATTAAGGCGGATCCCGAAGGCTCTGAGCTTTTGGAAGGTTTCCTCTAAATCTGCAACGTGGTAGCCAGGCAGTTTGCTTTTGACTATCATATCATCAACATATACCTCCATGTTTCTCCCCATTTGGTCTTTGAAGACCTTGTTCATCAGCCTCTGGTAGGTGGCTCCTGCATTTTTGAGCCCGAAGGGCATCCTGATATAGCAATATGTTCCTCCCTCGGTGATGAAGGCAGTCTTCTCTTCATCTTCGGGGTCCATCCTTATCTGATGGTAGCCACTGAAGGCGTCTAGGAAACTTAGGAGCCCATATTCAGCAGTTGAATCTACCAGTTGATCTATTGGCGGCAGAGGGTATGAGTCTTTCGGGCAAGCATCGTTCAAGTTTCTGAAGTCGATGCACATCCGGAGTTTTGCTGCTACCTTCTTTCGTGGCAATGACCATGTTGCTCAACCATTCGGGGTACTTGACCTCCCTGATAACTTCAGCATCTAGGAGATGCTGGACTTCGGTTTTGACAAAGTTGCTTTTGTGGGCTGAGATGCTCCGTTTCTTTTGCCGGACAGGTTTTGCTTCCGGGCTTACTTTGAGGCTATGCTGTATTATGCCAGGGTTTACTCCTGGCATATCTTTCGGCGAGTAGGCAAACAGATCTTTATTTTCCAGCAGAAAGGATACAAGTTTTTCCTTGTCACCTTCGGCCAAGCTCTTCCCTATTCGGGTAGATTGTCCTGGGACAAGATCTACTGCTTCCGTTTCTGCCTTTGCGGGATCTTCTCCTTTGCCTTTCTCCTGCGCCTTTGCCTCCACCGTTTGTGTAGAGTTGTTTGCCGGAGCCTTTCGTGCTTTTACAAACACCTTTCTTACCTCGGCTTGGTCGATGAAGACCTCTGCATCTCCATCCTTGGTGGCGAATGTGACAGTCAAGTACTTCACATCAGGGCGAATGTGCAGGTTCCCCATTGTCTGCCTTCCAAGGATGGCGTTGTACGAGGACGGGACGTCCATGACGATGAATCTTGCCATTGTGGAGGCGTACAACTCAGCTGCTCCGTCTACCGAAGTCCCTCTCATCATCAGTGGGAGGTCGATCCATCCGAGAATGGGCAGTTCGGATGGTCCGACCCCGAAGGTGGGCGAGGTGACAGGCTTAAGTTCGCTGCTGGAGATGCCCAAGCTCGGCAGTAAGTGCGAGAATAGGACGTCAGCATTTGAGCCATCATCAAGCAACACTCTTTTGACGTCCCAGTTCCCTATTCTCGCCATTATCAGCAGCGGATCGTCGTGGGGGAAGACGACGGTGGAGCCATCTTTGCGAGCCAGTTTCTTTGATGGACTTTGATACTCCATGACTGCAATTTCTCTGGCTTTCCGCTTTCTTTCCGAGGATGGGAGCCCCGTGGTGATGGTTTGGATAACCCCTGCCGGAGGTGGAGGGCGCCTTTTTGGACTTCGGTTTCTCCGCCTGTCGGAGTCATAGTCCTCATCTTCGGCCCTTTCTTCCTCCACTTTTCTGCCTTTCGGGGATGGCATCCGCAGGTATTTCCGAAGTTGGCCCTGTTTTATCAGCGACTCTATGTACTTCTTCAGCTGGAAGCAGTCTTCGGTGTCATGACCGTGGTCGCGATGAAACTGGCAGAACTTCTTTGCATTCTTCTTATTATCGGCGGTCATGGCCCTTGGCCGCCGAATCTGCGTCCCTTGCCTTTCCAGCGCCATGAGAATGTTGGTCCGTGTGGTGCTCAAGGGCGTGAAACTTTGAGGTTTCCTTCCCCGCATCCTCCGAGGTCGTCCTGCTTGTTCGGTCGGATGCCGAGCTTGCTGATTGGACCCATCGGCGCGGTGGTGATCGGGCTTCGGCCCTGCCATTCTTAGTTCCTCGGCGGTCATGTGCTGTTCTGCCCTTCGGTAAAATTCTCTGAGGGTCTCCGGGGGGTCCTTTGAGAACTCGTAGAATAGCTGTGAGTCTCGCCGAAGGCCCCGTGTCATGGCAAGAATGCGGATTTCGGGCCGGAAGTCTGGGATGCTCAGAGCTTCCCTATTGAATCTTTCGACATAGTCTCGGATGGTTTCTCCGTTCCTCTGCTCTATGTCGAACATCTGCACAGGCATCTTCGCCGTTGGCCGGCTCCCAATGAATTGCTGCGTGAAGGCCGTGGACAACTCCTGGAACTCAGTAATGGTCCCTGAAGGCAATGAATTGTACCACGCAGTTGCTGGCCCTGTGAGGGTGACTTCGAAGCATTTGCACATGGTAGCGTCATCAGCACCGTGCATTATCATGCTGCGTCTGTACTTCGTCAAGTGGGCCTGTGGATCAGTACGGCCATCATAAATTTCCAACCGAGGTACTCTGAAGTCACCTGGCATAGCTGCCTCAACGACGGCCTGAATGAATGGGGAGTCATCTTCGCAGCATGTTCCAGAGAGTCTGGCCCAAACGGGTTTTCTGGCCACTTGTTTCTCCACTCTGTCCAGCCGTGCTAGTATCCTCTCCATAAGCACTGTGGCGCTAGGGCCTTCTTCAGGGAATGGAGATCGTCGGCGCCTCTTCGGGGAGCGAGTTCGGCGCTGAGGGGACAAGGACCTCGCCTCAGGCGACGAACTGCTTCGCTGTGAGACTCTCGGTCGCTTGGACCCGGTTTGTCCCACAGGCCGTTTCCCGAGGGCTATATCTTCTGTGGATGATTCTTCGCGAGGGTCTCCACTCCCCGAACTGCGATGTGTAGACTTGGGGCTTCTCTCCCGAGGGCGTGTCGGTGAGGGGGGTCTCTGGGCCCGTGCTTGCTGTGGCCACCTTCGGTCGATCTGCTGGGTCACTTCAGCAACGACCGAACGCTGAAAGTCCCTCAAGAAGCTCATGGTGACTACCAGAGGGCGGTCTTCCTCAGGCGCAGAAGTCCCTGGGAGTGTTTGCTCAGCAGCCGGTTGTATCTCAGGCGCGGACGGGGACCTTGGGAGTCCCTTGTCCTTAGAACGCCGAGTCTCAACGACGGCGATCTCAGAGCGGGTTCCCACAGACGGCGCCAAATGATGGCCAGGGGCCTCATCGTTTATAGTCATGATGACTGGTGGAGAGACTTCTGGGAGGAAGAACGCCTGGTGGATTGGATCGCCCAAAGGAGAGTGCCTGAAAGCTCAGAAACAAAGGGTTAGGAGGCCCCCGGAGTGTTTTTCCGGGGGGGGAGCCTCCGACGCCCAAGTCAGTGGTGGCTGAGAGAAAGGCAGAGAAAATAGCACAAAGGGCTGAGGAGTCTTGCCTGGTAATTTTCTCATGGGAGCCGTATTTTTGCCAACCAGCCTCCTGCCTGGTACTTAATTCCTGGTATTTATAGGAGTGCCTAGCCCGTTCAGATCGCGACACGTGTTCGGTCGGATGTTCCTGAATTTCTGGGCGTAGGAGACAGATAGCTGGTAGCAGGTTGCCTTGAGCCATGTGCTGAGACGGGCCATGATGTGATTTTGATGGCGTCAGCGTGGCAGTGCGCCTTTTGAGGCGGATTGTGGCGTCTGTGAATGGATGTGTTAGAGGCTTCCTTAAATGCTTCCATAAATGCTCCTGCCGTACTCCCGAGGTCCCTGGGTGAGGTCGTCCTTTGGTACGGATAGAGCCTCTTCGGGAAACAAGCCCTCAGTTTGGGGGTTCCCAGTTTCAGGGAGTTCCGCCTTCGGGGATATCATCTTCGGCTCGCTATGTCTGGTGCCGCTTTTCCGAAGGCGATCTGTTCACAACCTTGGGGGGCAAGTAGTGTCCTCGGGTTTTCCTGGCGTGCCGGGCTCGGAGCTCTTCGGCTATCTCCCGAGGTGCATGATCATACCTTTTCTCGGGTAGCGCCAGTTCTTCTGGCCATTCTTGTGGCAGGGAGTTCGGCCAGATCGAGGCGATAGCGTTTGGCTATCACTAACAATGCTTGGTTGTACACCATATGACTTGGATAAATCACTAGAGTTAGCTCTAGATTATCAACTAGATGTACTAAAACTGGTAACTCTAGAAGAAGAGTATGAATGCCTGGAATGAAATGACCAAGAAGTAGCAAATGAACTTAGGCAGATACCTATAGTTCAAGATTTTCCAGGAGTTTTCCCTACAGACTTACCTGGATTGCCACCTATGAGGGAAGTAAAGTTTAAGATTAAACTAGTACCTGGAGAAGCACCAGTGTCTATGGCTCCCTATAGAACAGCACTACCTAAAATGGTAGAGCTGAGAAAGCAGTTAGATGAATTGCTTGAGAAAGGGTTCATCAGAACCAGTGTGTCTCCTTGGGGAGCACCTGTGTTATTTGTGAAAAAAAAAAAATGGAACCCTCAGACTCTGTATTGATTACAGAAAATTGAATGCATTAACCATAAAGAACAAGTATCCCCTACCAAGAATAGAAGATCTATTTGATCAGTTGAAAGGAACAAAGGTGTTTTCCAAAATAGACCTGAGATCTGGATATTTCCAGTTAAGAGTAAAGGAGGAGGACATACCTAAGACTGCATTCAGGACTAGATATGGGCATTTTGAGTATACAGTAATGCCATTTGGGCTTACTAATGCACCTGCATTCTTTATGGACCTAATGCAGAGGGTGTTTAGAGCACACCTAGACCGCTTTGTGGTGGTGTTTATTGGTGATATCTTAGTATATTGCAAGGATGAGGAAACTTATGGAGAACACCTAAAAATAGTACTTGGCTTGCTCCAAGAAAATAAGCTTTATGGGAAGCTAAGTAAATGTAAATTTGGACCTTAGAGATTGGATTTATGTGTCATATAATAAATAGTCAAGGGTTGGCTGTGGATCTTGAAAAGGTAAGGTCATTCCTAGACTGGAAGCAGCCCCAGAATGTGAGGGAAGTCAGAAGCTTCCTAGGGTTGGATGGCTATTATAGAAGGTTTGTACCAAAATTTTCTGTGTTAGCAGCACCTATGACTTACTTGACCAGGAAGAACCAGAAATTTACCTGGGAAACTAAATGTGAGGAGAGCTTCCAAGAACTCAAAAGGAGACTGACAACAGCTCCTGTGTTAGTCCTGCCAGACCCTGAAAAGGAATATGAGGTGTATACTGATGCATCTCATGTAGGACTTGTTGGGTTTCGGGAGCCAAACAGTGCAGCGGAATTTAACCGAAACCCTCCAGGATCCAAGTGAAACGGGGTAAACCGGGTGTTCAAAAATTTTCATACCTAATTTTCGGTTGAGATATCTCACTCAACTATAGAGTCGAATCACAAAATTTGAACAGTTGATGTGTTCAAGCTCTCTATGGTATCCACACGAGCCTCTCGGGATCACCATGCTTCCACTCTAGGATCCAAGTGAAACGGGGTAAATCGGGTGTTCAAAAATTTTCATACCTAATTTTCAGTTGAGATCTCTCACTCAACTATAGAGTTGAATCACAAAACTTGAACAGTTGACGTGTTCAAGCTCTCTATGGTATCCACACGAGCCTCTCGGGATCACCACGCTTCAACCGCGTCCCGGCAGATGTGTTTCTCTTGCCCTCACAATGCTAGCTTGCGTCCTCCAAGGAATTGCAAGAGAAGAGTGTGGCTGTCCTTTTGGGAGGCTAGGGCAAGGAGAGCAGCGAATTTCTCACTAGAAGTTGTATTTATAGTGAGACTCAACTTCCAGGCGTAATGGGTTTCAAAGCCCTAATCCAATTAGGCTTTAATTTTGGGCTTAATAATGGCTCAACTATTGGGCCCATTATTAATACGAAATTATTGTCAAACCAAAACCCAAATTATTAGCCCATGGACTCTAATGATCCAAATTGCTCTATGTGTGTGACCCAATAGGCTCTTACCACGTTGGCAATGATCATAAATCACATTTATGATCATAAGCAATGAGCGATGTCTAGCAACACATCATTGCTACCCAAGTGACAAGATTGTCGATGATTCGACTAAACCTTTATGATCATCACCGATATATGCCATTATCCCTTTGTCCAAGATATCAAGACTAAGCACGAGACATGGAATGTGTGACTCTTGTATAGCCCAATCTTTGGTTTCTTGATTACCGAGTAGACCAACATAAACTGATGACATTGATATCGTATATCAACTCATCCGAGCATGGCCATGCATTTTTCTAAGTCTTACTCTATCAAGGAGCCCGAAGATATCGCTCTCGTTACATAGGAGAGGCAAATGCTATCTTGATCATACAAATCCCTCCGCATGATATGTGACATACCCAATGACCTCCTTCAAGTTCACTCAGTTACGAGCAACAAAGGAAAGTATCAAAGTATGTGACTCACATGTAGGGAACCTTGATGATCTTAGGTCGAAGGACTACATATACCATGATCACTATGAGAATCACTTATGACACTCATATAACGATCCATGTAGTGTTCTCATGGTGGGTTGGTCCAGTACACAAGTTCTCCAACTTGTACCCATATGCAGACTATATATCTCATATTAGTCTCCACATATGCTAGTCATTATGTATTATTGCAACCCGCTCCACAATAATACTAGACTAGGGACGTTTGAGAATATCATTATTCTAGGGTTACAATTATGTTTGTTAAGTTATGCAGAAACAAAAACAACAAACATAATTGCTGGATTAATGCCTTAATAAAATATCATGACTCAATGTGCAAAAATATAATCATCTCATGATTGGCCTTTTGGGCGCAACACTAATAGGACTAGGATGTGTCCTAATGCAGGGAAAACAGGCTATTGCTTTTGGGTCCAAACAATTGAGACCCCATGAAAAGAAGTATCCAGTGCATGACCTGGAATTGGCAGAAGTAGTCTTTGCCCTCAAAAAATGGAGGCATTACCTGTTAGGTAATAAATTTCAGGTCTACATGGACCACAAAAGCCTCAAGTACTTATTTACCCAAAAATACGTGAATATGAGGTAGAGGAGGTGGTTAGAATACCTGAAGGACTTTGACTGTGTGATTGAGTACACAGCTGTAAAAGCCAATGTAGTGGCTGATGCCCTGAGCAGGAACTATACTGGAGTGCTCAAGGGTGGAGAAACAAAGAATAAGGCTAAAATCCTTAGCCTTACTTGTTTGACAAGTCAATGGCTAGCCTGGGAAAGTGAGCAGCTTAATGTACTCACCATTACCACAGAATGGAAAGAGCTTATCAAAGAAGCTCAAAATGAAGATGAGAATATGGACCTAGTATATGGTCAGAAAAAGGGAGAACTTTTCCAAGCTTTCTCCTATAAGCAAGGGACGCTACACTTCCAGAATAGGTTATATGTGCCTGAAAAGGATGACCTAAGAATTCAAATTCTGGAAGAAGCTCACTCTAGTAAGTTGAGTATGCAAACAGGAGCCACAAAGATGTACCATACCCTTAGGACTTACTTTTGGTGGCCAAACATGAAGAGAGATATTAGTGCTCATGTAGCACAATGTGAAGTGTGCCAACAAGTAAAAGTTGAGCACTAGAAGCCAGGAGGGAAGCTTCAGAGCTTACCCATACCTGAAAGGAAATGGGGTTCCATATCAATGGACATTGTGGTGGGAATGCAACTAACTAGAAGAAAGCATGATGCCATATGGGTCATTGTACACAGTTTGACCAAGGCAGCCCATTTCCTACCCATGAATCTCACTGATTCTTTGGATAAACTTGCCCAACTCTATATAAAGGAGATAGTGAGATTACATGGAGTGCCTGATGACATTGTGTCAGACAGGGACCCTAGGTTTGTTTCTAGGTTTTGGAAGTCCCTACATTAGGCATTGGCCACAGAGCTCAAGTTTAGCTCTGCTTACCATCCACAAATGGATGAACAAATAGAAAGAACATTACAGACCCTGGAAGACATGTTGAGATGTTGTGTAATAGACTTCCATGGTGAGTGGGATGTACATCTCACACTGGTAGAATTCTCCTACAACAATGGCCATCACTCAGTGATAAGAATGGCCCCAAATGAAGCCTTATATGGCAGGAGATGTATTACTCCTCATTGCTGGCATCAGCTAGAAGATAAATTGGAGTTTGGGCCAGACATTAGTAAGGAGACTACAGACAAAATAAAACTGATCCAAGCTAGGATCAACGCTGCAAATGATAGGCAGCAGGGTTATGCCAACCTGAAAGGAAGAAGAGACCTGGAATTTCAGGAAGGAAATTGGATGTGGCTTAAGGTTTCTCCCATGAAAGGAGTTATCAGATTTGGAAAGAAGGAGAAACTTGTTACCCACTCCGGGGTAGTCCAATTATGGTGCCAAAATTGTGCATTTAGACTCCTAGGATTGGTAATGTTCTGTAGGCCATCGGAACACTACCCATAGTGTGCAAATACTTCATTCACAAGGGGAAAACCCTCCAAGGCTATCCCATATATGTCCATTACACATCGGAATTACATTCCCCTTCTTTTAACAACTTTATGTGGCCAAAATATAATTTACAAGTAAGCAGTCCATCATTCACACTTAGGCAGCTTTGCACCACATCACTTACATAGCCAAAACATTACTCAAATGTTCACATACTTGTCTCATTTTACATACACTACATGTACATGCATAGATGCGCTATAATATGGTCTTAACTTAGCTAAATAGGCACCCTAGGTTACAGGAGGTCCTGAGCTACAATGGACTCCAGAAACAGGATGCTGGACAGCTGCTGCACAACACAATAAGTACCACCATTAAAAATACCAAATGTTCTCCTAAAATTACCAAACTTTCCAAATCATAACTAGACACATGGAAGTTCATGTACCTAAAATCTCAGATCAAAAATCAAACCAAAAAAGGTTATTTTGAATGTGATCTTTCTGCTGAACCTGAAATGACAGAATTGAGGGGAGTAAGTTTCATTGAGAAACTTAGTAAGGGTAACACTTGGTTTCAATAGGCTATGTGACTATCATCAAAACCTGCATCCAAAGACACTAAAACAAAAAAATGACAATGCATATATACAAGATATAGCAACCAAATGCAGCAGCCATTCACAACCAACAAACACATGAAATGCAGCAGCAACATATACCATAAGTTAGTCCATAAAGCACATAATAAACATAACCAAATCACTATGGTAGCCCTCCTCAAGCTAATGCTTGGTCATAGGAGGATTTTAATAGTAGTTAGTACTAACTTTGGGCTCTAGAAATCCTCATTTCACTGCCATCTTTGTGCACATCACATTAGGTCACAAAACCATCAATAAGTGCACTCCCCTCACTAAGCTTGGTTCATCATGCTCATGGCTCTCTTCAAAGCTTAGCACTAGCTCCATGGATGTTTGAAAATTTATAAAACAACCCATGAGAGCAAGAGAACCCTTACCTTGATGGGTATGCTTAAATTGGAGCTTGATCCTTGATGCACTCAAGTCTTAGCACCACATAGCTTCCAATTGCCCTTTCTTGCTTTCTTTTGCCTTCAATTTCAATATTGGAGGTATGGTGGCTATGGAGGAAGGGTGGCTGTGTTCTTGGGTAGGAGGAGGACGAAAATGAGAGAGGGATAAGTGATTTGGCCACTTAAATGGCCTTAAATGAGCTTAAGGGCACAAAACACACTTAACAAGCTTAACCTTGCTTTATGTCATTTTCTTTCTCACTAATTATGGTTTCTTTGTCTTAAACTCATTGGTACACATGTGCCCAACATTTTTGACTAATTATCAAGTCTTGGCTGCCTCCCCCATGGTGGGATAACCCCACAATTCCACCCTTAGACTTAAGTCAAAAGCTTGAACACCTTAAGGTTTACACTAGGATATTTAGGTCCTTATTGCCTTTAGTGTTTTCTTTGTCCAAACTTGTCTTGCATTAGTAATTTGGTCCTCCAATAGCACTTTCATAACATTTATATCCTTCCCATAACTCTTGAAGTCTATTTCTTGAGAGTTTTACACTTGAGTACCCGAATTTCCAAAACCTTACAAAAAAGTCCATAGGTTGCTTGACAAAGAAGCAATCCTTTAGGCTTTTCCTAGGGGCCAACTTACCAACTTGGAACACTTTTAAGGAGGTGTTGATCATGCCTTTTACCCCCCCCCCCCCACACTTCAATCACTATGGTGAGAATTACACAATATAATGTTTTTTAGCCATTATGACACACTTGTAATTCTCCCATTTTGTGAGGTGGTAACAAAACTAGCACCTAGATATATAGGGCCATTTCAAATACTGGCCAGAATTGGTAATGTGGCTTACCAGTTGGAGTTGCCACCAAAGCTTGGTAGCATACATGATGTGTTCCATCTAAGCCTACTTAAGAAATATGTTCCCAGTTCTAAGCAGATAGAGATACCTGCTAGTGTAACTGTGGCACCAAACCTTTCATATGAGGAACTGCCAATTTAGTTCCTTGCAAGAGATACTATGAAGTTAAGAAGTAGGTGGATCTCTATGGTGAGAGTGCAGTGGAGTAACAACATTCCTAAAGAGGCAACTAGGGAAGTAGAATAGGAAATTGCCAATAAGTACCCTCATTATATTCCAGATTGGTGAAGAATTTGGAGGACCAAATTCTTTAAGGAGGGAGGAATTGTTAGGACCATCCCTCAGTACTTGCCTTAGGCCAAGAATATAGAGAAAACAACAATTAAAAATAAGGCACTTGATTGAAAATGTGAATGAGGGTGTATATGCAAAATTGGGAAAATTTGGGTCCAAATTGCACATGAAAAATTAAGACTATGATGTCTTTGGCATAAAGTAAAGTTTGAGGACTAAATTGTACACTAAACTAGGGATACAAGTGAAACTATGAAGCTTACACAAGCAAAATTAGCCATGCAAATAAGAATAAAGGCTAGTGGAGCATTAGCCCACTTTTTTTCCATGTGTCATGGCCGGCCATTCTTATCTCCCACCAAGGATTATGCCCATACTCCATTGTTTCCATAATGCTCCATTTTCTTGGAGGTAAAACCTAATTATGCATGGGATAATGGCCATTTTCAGCCATTTTAAATAATACTTGGCAATGTAGGCCAAGAAACAAGATTGGTGCCGAAATGTAAATGTGTTTTAGTGACTAAAATGATGTCATGGGTCAATGAATGGGCTAAATGAGCCATGCAAATTAGTTCAAGGCCAAGAATGGCATTAAGCCATTATTGAATCCATGTGGCCATAACCGAATTTAGCATGCTCCCACTTAGTAAATTAAAAACTAGTTTTGGTCAAAGCATTCCACTTGTGTCCTTGGCCGAAACTTGAGAGTTTTGCGTTGTTCTTGGGAGTTCATGAAGAGTTGCAATAGGTTTCATGAAAATTGAAGAGGAATTGCAAGCTTGAAGGTATAATCAAGCTTGGCTTCCTTGTTCTAGGCATAAGGTGACTTCATTCTTTCATTTTTCAAGTTTAGACTTGAATGTTCATGAGCAACCGAGACATTCGTTGTTGTTCTTGGAAGGTTGCTCCAGTGTTCTTGTTGGTTTGAAGAGAGAACAAAAGCTTGAAGGTGTAATCAAGCTTGGATTAAAAGGAAGTGAATGAAGGATTGAAGTTCACCCTCAGTCTTGAAGTGTTAAAGCAAAATTGACAATATTCAAGCTCAAATATTGAGGTAGGGTTCATGTTCTACTTGAATGCTTGGTAATATTTCCATGAACAAGTAGCTAGAGCTGCTAAGTGATGGTTACACAATGCTAGATGATCTTACTAAGCTTGATGGGCACATAATGGAAATTCAGACATATATGGCGATAGCCGAGGTGCCCATCAACCTTCGAATCCACAAGTTCGGACAAACCACCAACCTCAGAGGACCCGTCACGGAAAGAAAGATGATCGGCCTCCGAAATCCGACCTCGGCAATTCTCCGTCCCAGGAAACAACAGTACCAGCCTCGGGGGATGATTAAACCACCCTCGGAAATGGGGATATCCCTGAGAAAGGCCGCCCTCGGGAAATATACTCCTACGGTACTAAAATAACCTCGGGAGACAAGCTCTTCTCCGAAGAGGTCTCTTGCACCGAAAGGGACCTCGGGAGTACGAAATAAGCAATTAAGGAGCCTCTGACACATCCCTGACACGCCACTCCCAGACACGTTCTGACACGCCGCTTGCAGGGACACTCTTGCACGCCACTCTCGGGTCACCTAGGTTCCTAGCCCGGCGGCATATGATCGGCTGAGTGACCCCCTATTCCCCGAAGACGTGGACCGCATCCCACCAAACACATGTCACGATCTGGGCTAACCACATGAAGAGAACTACTACTGTTCGCTCCTCTATAAACACTCGGAAAATGCCCCAGGTAAAGGAGGTCTTTCGAGTACGGGAGACCACACTTCTCCACTATCTATCACCTCCTTATCTCCTAAATACTGACTTGGGCGTCGGAGGCTCCTCCTCGGAAACATACTCCGGGGACCTCCTAACCTCCATTTTCTAGACATTCAGGCACCCTCCCCCGGGAAACCTCCTCCTGAAGCGCTCTCCTCCACCGGAAGTCCCCTTTGCTCCTATCATGACACATGACGAAACTGGCACCGGCCACCATTTGGCGCTGTCTGTGGGAAATCTTTCTCATGTCACCGTCGTAGAGACTCGGTGTTCAAAGGACAAAGGGATTACTAAGTCTCCCTCTATGCCCGAGGCTCAGCCAGCGACCGCTACACCTGTGGCAAAGACTTCCGTGCTGGAGGACGAGCGTCCTGTAACGGTGATGATGGGCTTCCTGGGAGACTTCCAATGCTCCATCATCGCCGAAATGACCCAACAGCTTGATCAGAGGTTGCCCCAACCTCCTTTGGTCCAAAGGGCTTCCCCCCCCACTGCTCGCCGGGAAAGGAGTTCGAGGTCCACCCATCGAAGTTCAGGGAGTAGGGACTCCTTTGATGCCTCCTCGACAGAAAATGAACCCGTTGAGGTACAGCCTACCAGGAGGGGAGCCCCAAAAGAGACTAGGGCCTCCTACCAATGGGGTGTGTCCCCCTACCGGAGGTCCCCGTCTCCTCCCCGCCAAAGTCGCTCCCCAAGGAGAAAGAGGAATTCGCCATTACCGGCGAATGCGCGACAGTAGGGAGAAGACAACATGGCTGTCCTTATGGAAAGAATCCTGGGAAGACTGGAGAAGGTCGAGAGACAAATCTCCCAAAAACCAGTCTGGTCCAGACTGTCTGACTCTTACACCGGAGAAGAGTCACCTTTCGTACGCGAGGTGGTGGAGGCACCCATGCCCAGCGATTTCAGGGTACCTCACCTAGAAACGTATGACGGACGAAGTGACCCTCAGGCGCACCTGACGAAGTACAAACGAAGCATGGTACTCCATGGCGCGGACGACGCTACGCTCTGTAAGTGCTTCGAAGTAACACTTTCGGGACCAGCAACGGCGTGGTATAACTCTCTGGCCCACGGAAGCTTGCTAAGCTTTCAAGAGCTATCCACTGCCTTCACTCAGCAGTTCATCGGTAGCAGACCAACTGCCAAAATGCCAGTACAAATGTTCGACATAGCTCAGCGAGGGGGGGAGACCATTCGCGACTACGTTGAGAGGTTTAACCGAGAAGCGCTGAGCGTGCCCGACTTTCGACCAGAAATCCGCATCCTCGCGATGGTCAGAGGACTTCGGAGGGACTCCCAACTGTTCTATGAGTTTTCCAAAGACCCCCCAGAAACTCTTGGGGAGTTCTATAGGAGGGCCGAACAACATATGACGGCCGAAGAACTCAGGATGGGAGGACCCAAAGGAGAGCACCCTCGCGCCGAAGGGCCCAGCCATCAACCTCGACATCAGAACGAGGGAGAAAGGCCCCGAAAGCAGAGGGGGAAAAGGCCCATAACATTCACCCCCTTGAACACTACAAGAGCTAGCATCCTCATGGCGCTAGAAAAGCAAGGAACTACAGTTCCAAAGCCAAAGGCCATGACCTCGGAGAACAAGAGGAACATGAAGAAATTCTGTCACTTCCACCAAGACCATGGCCATGACACTGAGGATTGTTTTCAGCTGAAGAAATATATTGAGTCCCTGATCAAACAGGGCCAACTTCACCGGTACTTGCGGATGCCTTCCCCAAAAGGAAGGAAAGAAGAGCAGAGGAGAGGGGATGACGAAGAGTATGACTCGGATCGACGTCGGGACCAAAGTCCTCGAAAGAACCTACCACCATCGGCGGGGGTTATCCAAACCATCACCACTGGGATACCCTTGGCTGAAAGAAAGAGGAAGATAAGAGAAATCTCCGTAATGGAGTACGGAAACTCCCCAAGTAGACTCACTCGTAAAGATGGGTCTACAGTAAAGTTCCCCCACGACGATCCACTCCTTGTCATGGCAAGGATAGGAAACTGGGATGTCAAAAGGGTACTCCTCGATGACGGCTCAAATACCGATGTCATCTTTTCCCATATGCTGCCCAAGTTAGGCATTCTGAAGGGCGACCTCAACCCAGTCAGCTCCCCTACCTTCGGCGTTGGACCCTTCGAACTTCCGGTCCTTGGGTACGTTGACCTACCTTTGATGCTAAAAGGGGTTTCCCCCCATAGCCAGGAGGAGTTAATGGCTTCCGTCAAAACAATATTTATTGTCATTGATGTGCCATCGGCTTACAATGCTATCCTCGGAAGGCAGACCCAGGGCAACTTCCACATTCGCCCAGACATAAAGTACTTAACAGTCATCTTCGCCACCAAAGATGGAGACGTAGAGATCTTCATTGACCAAGCCAAAGTTAGAAAGGTCTTCACAAGGGCTAGGCAAAGCCTAGCAAAGACCCAAGTACAGACCTCGGCAAAAGAAAAAATGGTCTCGGTGGATGGGGAAACAATGGAGGAGGAAACTGAAAGCCTCAAAAAAGTAGAAATAGAGGATGTAGAGTTGATCCCCAGCCGAAACGGCCGAATTGGGAAAAAATTGGCTGAGGACGACAAAAAGAGGCATGTATCCTTCTTATGTATGAACAAAGATCTATTTGCCTACTCGCCGAAGGATATGCCTGGGGTCGATCCCAGCATAATCCACCACGATCTTAGAGTGCAGCCGAATGCCAGACCAGTTTGGCAGAAAAAACAAAGTCTATCGGCTCACAAGAATTCCTTTGTTAAAGCCGAAGTTAATCGCCTCATTGAGGCCGGGGTAATAAGAGAAGTAAAATACCCCGAATGGCTCAGCAACGTCATCATTGCCATGAAAGAAGGAAGTGAGAAGCTCCGAATGTGCATTGACTTCCGAAAATTTGAATGACGCTTGCCCAAAAGATTCTTACCCTTTGCCAACCATAGACCAACTGGTAGATGCAACCGCCGAATACGGGCTTCTTAGCTTCCTCGACGCCTTCAGTGGATATCATCAGATTCGGATGAACCCCGAGGACGAAGAGAAAACAGCCTTCATCACGGAAATAGGCACCTACTGCTACGTCAGAATGCCCTTCGGGCTGAAAAATGCAGGAGCTACCTATCAAAGGCTGATGAACAAGGTATTCGATTCACAAATCGGGAGAAACATGGAAGTATACGTTGATGATATGATAGTCAAGAGCAAAATGCCTGGTAATCATATCACTGACCTCGCCGAAACCTTCCAATGACTTCGGGAGTACGACATACGTCTCAATCCCGAAAAATGTGTGTTCAGGGTAAGTGCAGGAAAGTTTCTCGGGTTTATGGTATCAGAAAGGGGAATAGACGCCAACCCTGAAAAAGTCAAAGCCCTGCTGAATTTCCGAACACCCACATCCATCAAAGATATACAAAGGCTTACCGGGAGAATCACTTCCCTTAGTAGATTCATCTCCAGGTACGGCGACCGATGTCGACCATTCTTCAAAGTACTCACTAAAGCCCCCAAAGGTGAGGACAGCTCTGAAACTCAAGAGCATCCATGGAACTCAGAATGCCAGAAAGCCTGGGACGAGCTTAAAAACTACCTGACCAAGTTGCCAACACTTCG